>CAJNOL010004600.1:0-14761 GCA_905250125.1 Rotaria sordida
TAACTATCTATCTAACTATCTATGTATTTCTCAATCTATCTACCTAAAGGATGACCAAAAGTTTTGGTACCTCACAGAAAAATTCCCTTCCCTCTCTTATAAAAAAATCAGAAAAAGCTCAAAATTGGACTAATAGTCAAGCAATACCAGATGAGTATCACTCTAAGTGTTCACAAGTAAAGCTCAAGTTATCGTGAAGATATAAATTCAAACTAAAAGATTTTTTTCGTATCATCTAACCAAGTAACCGGTGTCGATGATAAACGGTTGTATTTTCTATCTTTTTTTTTCTCAATTTCTAATATGCTTCTTGAAAAAAAAACATATTAGAAGATGGAGCGACAGAAAATCTACAATCTACAATAGAAAGCTTATTTTATATATGGTCTTTTAGTGTTCAAAATGGATAAGAATGATGAAAAGAGAAAATAAAGAAAAAAAAGGAATTCGTCATGTATAAAAAATAACTTTTTCGCAACATTAGAATTCACTCACTTCGAAATCTGCTGATTTCGAATACTAAAAGACCATATATAAAATAAGCTTTTTATTGTAGATTATAGATCTTTTGGCGCTCCATCTTCTAATATATTTTTTTTTCAACAAACATATTAGAAACTGAGAAAAAAAGATACAAAATATGACTGTTTATCATGGGCACCGGTTACTTAATTAGATGATGCGAAAAAAAATCTTTTAGTTTGAAGCTATATATCTTCACTATAACTTAAGCTATGGTTGTGAACATCTAGATTGATACTCATTTGTTACTGCTTGACTATCAATCCAATTTTGCGCCTTTTTAATTTTTATCAGAGAGAAAAGAAATTTTTCTATGAGCTACCAAAACTTTTAGACAAACCTTTATCTATCTATTTATATATTATTGGGAGCAGAATTCTAGTGGTGATTTTACTGAGATTTGTCATGGACTTCATATCTTCTTTAGCTTCAACATAACAATATAAAATAACCAAAGTGAATAATATCTAACAGATAATAGTTGCTTTTCAAGAATAATCGATCCTTAGAGAATCGATCTGTCTTATTTATTTCTGTGTTTCTAACAGAATTTTTTTCTCTTATTTTTTTTTACTGGCGCTTCATTATTTATTTGCGTTGTTGTCATTCGCTTGTGATTTATTTTTTTTTAATTTCATCTTTCCTAATTTACTATTATTATTACTATTATTTTTGTTCTTGTTCTAACCAATGATTTGCTTAAGAAATTAGCCGGTTGTACATCTTCATTGTATCTGCGGCAGGCCCCAACGCACTACTATGGACCTTGATAAACTTATCAAGTACTGGTTTTGATGGTTCTCTCAAATTAGAATTTGATCAATTAATACTTTGTGTTGCTCATATGACGATCGTAGTAAATCAATACATCACCAGTTATCATCCATCTTTTATATGTATCATATACTCATTAATTTGAGCAAAAATCAGAAATCGTACTATATATAGCATTCAAAAACATAGTCCAACCATTTAAATTTCAAGGAAAGCTTTGAAATGTTCTAGCACAATCTGAGCCGTGTTTGTTAACACCGTTAAGCGCCCTTTACCGTTGCTAAAGAATCATGGGAAATGAGTCTGATGCTTGTTGTATGTCGGTTACTATGGCAGAATTTGTGTCCAGCGCTCTTTAACCTTCGACCGCGGCTGCTAAGGCCTGTAATGAGGGAATCGAGGGAAGATGAGCCTGAAAATCTTCCATTTAAACTTATACTCACTATTTTTCTTCGAAAAATATATGTGAATTGCACAAAACGTGTTGTTCATTGAATTGTACAGTTATGGTAGCTGTATACGCCCAGATACGATCGTGTACGGTGATATACGACCGTATACGGCAGTCGTATAACTCCGTATACGGAGCATAGATATTTATCTTTTAATCACTCCGTATTTTTGTACGATCTCCGTTTACGGAATCCGTTTCTCACCGTATTGCTCCGTATACGCGCATCGTATACGGAAGCCGTGCACGACCTCCGTATATCTCTGTTTTTCTCCGTAAACGACCGTTTACGAGCGTGCATGTTCGACCTGGGAATACTTCAGCCACCGATCAACCGAAAACGACCAAACAACAATCCAGTGAAGAAGCAACTCGTGCATTTGAAGAATGGAAAGAGGTCAAGGATCAACAACTGATTGCCGCTCGTCGAGAAGCGCAGAGGGCAGAGTTAGAAAAGATAAAACAAGATACAGAAAGACAACAGCAAAAGAAAAAAGATGCATGCGAAGCTTTCGAAAAATGGCTGTCCGAGAAGTGCAAAGATGCGTTCAAGAAAAAGAAAACGACAGATAACCACTAGTGCTGGTGGCATGAGTTGAACTTGAGACTCAATCTATTGACTGGATCTACTCTACAATATCCTTGCGAAGAAAAATTCGCCGTGCGCATTGTGTTATTGATCTGACAAGTAGAAGTCTTTTTATTTTTTTTATTGTCATTACATATAGGACTTCATTTTAACATGGATATAGATGTAAGTTTACTGTTGTTTTCTTTTCAAAAATAAAAGCTCATCTGAATGACCAATACATTTAGGAGACTTCAGAGTTGCAAAAGTAAGAAAGAATATTGGATTATTGATCATTTCAATGTGACAACACGCATTTTGCACACACGTGACTTATAGTTTTCCTCCGGTGTCCACTGACTACAACCTATTTGAAAATAGAAAAAGACTGAGTAGCCTTATGAACAGGTTGGCATCAAATTTTACAGATGATTTCTTTTATGTGTTTCTCCGAGAATTCTAATTCACTAATGTTAAAAATGTGCCGAGAGCGTTTGGATGGGGACGCTGGTTTAGAAGATGCCATTTTGGTTTTGGTGTTCTCTCTGCTCTTCAGTAACGTCCACACTCATATTCACACTCAAGATCATTAAGACATATTGAATGAGCAGCATATTCAGAACAACCACGAAAATATGTATAAAATTTTTTAATTTTAGTACTGTCATTGCAAAAACAGTGTAATAGTTTGTTTTTACTTGCTTCCTATAGATGTTCGTTCAGTAAAAGAATTTTCACTTGATAAGATTAATTACCGTACGTAGGATAATTTTTCTGTATTCATTTTTGCAGCTTTGTATCAAATGGACGATAAGAAAATGTCGTGAAGATCTTATCTCGAATCGAATCGTGAATAAGATGTTGATAACCATATCCATGAGTATTAAGTTCCGTAATTAAAAGAATATTTTTTATTTTTTCTTAATAATGAAACACGAGATCTTGAGAAATATCATTACGATGCATTGAATTCAGATGAATAGATGAAAAATCTTCAATTATACAGTCATGTTCTTCATTAATTTTGAAATTTGTTTCACGATAGTTCTTGTCTCATAGGTGAATTTGGGTGTCATATGCATGTGCATGTAGGTATGGGTATGGGTGTTGATCTTCTGTTCACTCACACCCCACACCCACACATAGTTTGTCGCTTGTGATTCTTGACATAGGTGAAGAATAAAAATCGATAAGACTATGATAAAGGTAAGTCAAATGTGGGTATATTGCCACTCGTCATATCATAAATGTAAATTTGTGTACAAATCGGAGAATCTTTAGTCCAATTCACATTGAAAATTTTAGAATTTTTAGCTATTCCAGGAGTACAATCTGTGCAGTCTACTTGCTGGATCTAACAGGTAAATAAAAATTTATTACAAAACACAAAGAATAATGAAAAGTAATTTTCAAATGCATGAAAATGTATACAGTGATTTTTGGGACATACTGTAATGACAAGTTTTGTTCGAAATTAGAAACAAATCGCTTTTCTAGTACCGTGAATAAACGCTATGCCCTATCTTTTTAGTAGCTAATTTCTTTACTCCGCTTTTGTACAGATATAAACGATGGGTTTTGGTGCGAAAAGATTCTGACTATTAAGCTTTACAGATATTCTTTCATACATCATTAATTTTTGTCTGTCACTTACCACTCATACAGATCATATGTGACCTATAGCTGATCGAATATCAAAATATAGCGACAATTTGACATAGAAAGCTAAAACTTCTAAGAAAGACTGATAATAACAGCCTCTACAAATGCTGAAATATTCAAATCAAACGATCGTTACTTTCTCAATTAAATAAGATTAGACAAATAACCGTCTCCGAGTATTGATCCTTGATTACCTAAATAGTGTAGATGCATATTTTTCGGTCATTTCGAGTTGGGATAAAATTTCAAATATAGAATTTAATAGAACAAAGTCTGTCCTATAAAACATACTCAAAAATCATACTATGGAATATATTTTACGAGACTTTTTAGAGACTGACCTTAACACATTACTGTTTACCATAGGTTACTAATATGATCCGGGATAAATTTTTACTAAATCAATGAAAATTAAAAGACAATATGTGGACGAATGCATCAGATCTTGCCAAACAAGAATATGTAATCAGAAGATATTTTCGTCCATACAATAGTGAAATTCTGAAAACCACAAAGTTTAGTGAATTTTCAAATTTTTGGTTTTTTTCGAACATTTCGCAAATTTCAGTGAAACTTATGCGCCCTATATCTCCGTAACACAACGATCTTGAAGAGTGATTTTCTTCATTGTAGATACAAGTCATTGTGCTCTACAAGATAAGATAGCTTTCGATCGATTTAAAGACAATTATATTTTTTGTAGTAGAAAGTTCATGGAATAGGCCTTAGGGTGACTTTTTTTTAATGTATTTTGTTTCGTAGGAATATCGCAAACAGCTTGTGCACTATGCTTGCAAGAGATATCTATTCAAATAACTAGTGTTCGTAGACTTTCATAAGCAGATTTGTCGTATTCGTAGGAAAATTTTGACATCCGTGATTCGAATCGACTTTGAGAGCTGTTCGGAATTGGTGTTCGTAGGTATTTGCGTATTTTACAGATCGTCACTTGTATTTGTCATCACATTTTCCAATGATTTGGGATTTTTTAGCTTTTCACGAAAAATGGAACATTTCAAACAAATTACTTGAAATTGAGTTTTGACTAGGCTTGACTTGGTCTGCCCATTTCTGTCTTTCAAACTGAACAAGAAGCGATTAACTACAATGAAATCTTCCTCAATAATTCTGGGATATACAATCAAAAAAGTATATTTTTCAAGCAGAAAGAAACGAGAATGATTGAAAATATTTGAAAAAAACGACGTACCAAATAAAAGAATTATCCCAGGTGGATCATTCCGGCCGTCAGAAATGGCGTCGTATCCGGCCTGAAACGACTATAAAACGGCGAATTACTGCAGTAATTTTGGCCTTATTTCGCCGTAATCCGTCATACCGTATTACGACCACCGTCTATTGCTAGAAAACGGCGGTCGTTTTTTTCCGGTTTTGCTTCCGTAATCTGGTATGACGGATTACGGTGCCGTTTATCGACGTTTTACATCGTTAATCGCCGTTTTATAGCCGTTTCAGGCCGTTTACGACGCCGTTTTATTGGACCTGGGATACTGTTTCCGAAAGATTTAACCTTAAGGTGTCCTCCCATGCATTCATCCTGACTGCGATAATTCTGACGGAAGAGAAGGTTTTTTTGGAGGAATCTGAAAGAAGACAAACATACATTGATCTACCGAGGTCGACGATTACGGACTTCGTAAACGACCGTATTTTTCTCCGTATATTGTCGTATTACTCCGTATACGACACGGAGATTTACGATCGTAATACTGAATCATGTATTTGGTCGTATTTATCCGTATACGATCGTTTACGACCGTGCTTGTTCGACCTGGGTATGTCTTATTAGTTTTATATCGTCTAATTTCTCATGTCGGCAATAAACTATGTATGAAAGCATTGCATAGGAAAGTTTCTATTTGTAAGATTGCATTCTTTCCTCTATTGACCGTACACTAGTGTCATTCACAATTGTTTTTCATGTCATTGAAAATGCTTATGATTGGTTGAAATAATTAGCCAACGAAGTTGTTTGTTCTTATGTATGTATTTATTTCATTTTACGTATCCTTATTAATTTCATCGTATATCTTTATTCTGTTTTTTTTTGTCTCCATTAGATTCTATATATAAATAAAATTATGTCGAAACGAACACATATTCGTCGACGACAATATAGTGAGGATGAAGATGATAGTCAACCAGTTAATGAAGATAGTAATGAACAAAATTCAAATGATGGTTCTGATAGTGGGTATGTAAATATCATTTGGTTTCCTTCGTATTTATTGTTTTTCTTTCTCTTCTGCTTTAGAACATTAATTGAAGATCTTAAATTAATTCAAAAACTTCGTCAACGTAAAAAAGGTCTTTCTGCTGAAGAACTTGCTCTCGGCAAACAAACAAATCCATCAATTACTTCCAGAAAAATTGATGCATGTATATTATCATATCATATAGAATTAATACGTTTGTTTTTTTTCCTCTACAGCCAAATGATCCATTTAAATTAAAATCTGGTGGTCTTATTGAAATGAATACAATTAAACAGCAACAACAACAGCAACGTGGACGTTCATCAAAAGATATAAGTACAATCAATAATAATTTTGCTCGAGAAACAAATACACGTGATGAAGATACTGAAATGCAACGTTATATTGAAGAACAACTTGTTAAAATCCAACAAAAATCATCATCATCAACAACTACAACATCAAATTTATCATCTAATGATGAATTAAAAGCTGTTTTTGCTACATTAAAAAAACCTGAAGATACTCTATTTCATGTTAGTAAACATTTAATTACAGATCATTCAACACAAGCATCGGAAGAAATGCTTTCAGAACAAATGTTAAGTGGAATACCTGAAGTTGATATTGGTGTTGAGTATGTTTAATTATTTCATTCTTTTTTTTGTATTATTTATTGTTATGAATTTTTTTTCTCTTAGAGAAAAAATTCGTAATATTGAAGAAACAGATAAAGCTAAACGAAAACTATTACAAACCTTATGTGAAAAAAAAGGTGCAGAAAAAAAAATATCAACAATTATTTCACAATCAACAGCACCAATTAGTTTATTAGCTGCTAGTACAACTGTTATACCGCCAACACCAACAAAAACCGCTTCAGTTAGTTTTGTACAACATAAACGATGTATGTTAAGATTTTATATAATGATTATAATTTTAAAAAAAATGTTTTTTTAGTTAATACCGATGGAATGGAAATTTTAAACGCAAAAAGATTAAAACAAAATCAAATAAAAGATATTGTTAAACCACAACCAGTTGTTGGAAATAAAGAAAAACATCCAACTTTATTAAGAGGTAAGATAATCGTTATCATCTTATTTATCGTATATAAAAATGCAAACAATGACATGTTGATGAAGATTGAATGTCGAAGTAGATATAGCTCATGTTAATCTAGAGTTCTGGATGGCCTAGTCCATGATCCGTCCGTCTAGTTTTGTTGAATAAAAACAAAGTTTTTTCAACTTAAATAGAAAAATAAATTAGTATTAATGATTTGCTACACAAAACGCCTACATATCAATTTACGACAGACAGATTCTATTCGACGAATTAAACTAATGATATGCTTAAACTAATCGAATTTCATGTTTGTTCTGCTTTGTATAATTACTTACTCTTCGTTAAAGAAATGTTTAAATCAATGAATGTTTTTCGAAGAAAGAAATTTTACAGTGGTACTACGTGACACCTAGAGAATTTTGTCTTTTAGTCAAGATTCTGTTTCTGACCTATCATCAATCCGTGAATCAAAGCTCGTCACCTATATAAAAAATCGATTAAAATGATAATCTGATTTTAAACAGATTATTCAATTTTCAATTAATTTTAGTTCATTCAAAATTAATCTATAAATAATCAGTTTTTATTGATTAAAGTTTATTAATCCGATATTTTGTGCTATTTAAATAAATTTAAATTGAAATACCTATATCGAAGTGTAAAATGTGTTACAGATTGATCTAGTATTAGATTTAGTATCCGTTCAAATAGAAGCTAAAACTCGAGAAAAAAAAAGTGTTTTATAATCATTGTTATTGAAACCAATTAAAAGTATTACTTGAACCGATTCTTTTATCAGAAATAAAATTTAATGAAAATTAGATTTGTTTTGGGTCTTTTTTTTTTTACATGGATGCTCGATCACAAAATTCGATTAATCTAGGTCATTAGGAGCTCTGAGTTACTCTATTTAATTTTATTATAAAATTTTCAAAAGTTACCGTAAGGAAGCTTATAGAAACTTCGGGATGACAGTATTTTTAATCATCAAATTTTTTCGGTATTCATTTCACATTGTTATTTCTCAATACAGCTACAGATTGATGCACCTCATTCAGTAATTGCTTTGATCATATATTAGTATGTTTTGATCTCTGGAAACAAAGTGCTGAATGTGGATGACGAGTTGTGTGTATTGTGTAGAATTGTTAGAAACAAATATTCATGATTAATTAGCAGAAGATATGCTAGAATTCATCTTCAAGTCCTAATTTTTGATGGATTATATTTTTTCTTAATAAGTATTCGATGAACTGCCGACTGGTATTTCATTTGCTATGAGAAAATTATTCATTACATATTAACATTTTCATACATGTAAATTTCTTTTTTTTTTCAGATCCTAGACCAACTTCAGCACCAGAAAAGCCTTTATCTGAAACGGCTACTGATGATCTTGTATTCGATCAATTTCGTAAGAATCTTCATGGTTCAAGAAATTGGAAAATTCGTCATGCTTAAATATGTATTTTTGTAAAATATATTTAAAGAAAAAAAAAGAAATTCGTTTAAAATATTGTCTTTGTCTATACATATATATATATATAAATATTGTCTTTTGTTTGATTTATTTAAGCAATTTAATAAGTAATTGATATGATGTAAGAAGTACATTTCGTTCATGTTCTAATCGAGCTATACGATGACGAAGATGTTCAATAAGTCGATGATTATCATCAGTTATTGTAACACTTGTTATCGTTGGAGATGATGTTGGATAACATAATGATGAAGTAATTTTTAGTTGTTGTTGTGGTGAATAATTAATTAAATTTGATGATATAGAAGATTTATTTTGATCAAGTTCATTACATAGCATATTCATGAGACGTTCAATATCAGCGAGTACTTGTCGTATTGTTGAATTATCATCTTCAGTTTGAATATAACTATGATCAGTATTTCGTAAAATAGCAGTCGTATGTAACTCGGCCATTTGTATATAATATAAAAGAATATACTATGAATTTTTCTTTCTTTCTTTCTTTCTTTTTTCTCTCTTTTTCGTTCTATCATAGTCCTCTATATAAATTTCAGATGTCCTCACAGGCCGCTCAACAATTTCTTTTATTAGCTAAATCAGTACGTGGTTTAGCTGCTGTTGATTTAGTTACACGCGTTCTTGAACATCCGGATATATTCGGTTTTGATGAATTTCTTCGTTTGGATTCACTTGTAAATGCACTTAAACAAGATCATTTACAAATTTTATCAACATTAGAATTATTTGCTTATGGCACATTATCAGATTATGAATCTGATCGTACACGTTTTATTTCATTATCTCCATTAGCACGACGAAAATTACAATTATTAACATTAGCATCACTTGCTGTACATGCACGAATATTACCTTATACACTTTTATTAAAAGAACTTCAAATTGAAAGTGTACGTGAACTTGAAGATTTAATTATTGATGGAATATATGCACAAGTTATACGTGGAAAATTAGATCAATTAAATAATCGATTAAATGTTGAATATGCAATAGCACGTGATGTTAATTCAGTAGCATTTAATCGTATGGAAGATGTACTTGATAAATGGTGTAAAAATTGTTCAGCATTATTACATGTTTTAAAATATGAAGCTATGAAAGCTAATGAACAAAAGAAAAAAACTATAGATGAACAAGATAAATATGATAAAGAAATGTTATCAATGATTAAAATTATTGATTTACAAGGACAAGCTTCGGGTGGTGGTAGTGGAAGAAGGGATGGTAATGAAAATAATAATAATTTAAATATGTTACAAACTTCATCGAATATTTTAACTGGTAATATTGATTCAAAACAAGGTGGAACAAAAAAATCAGCAAGACAAACTGTTAAACGATTTTTTCGTTCATAAGTTACACTTCTATATATGTGTGTGTGTGTGTCTGTGTGATGTTATTTTTTTCTTAAAAAATAAAACTTTGATTCAAATTTAAGATTATCTTATAAAAATAGATCATGAAAAAAAAATATACTAGGAGACGTTTTATTTAATTAGATGAGTAATACATTTGATCAAGATTTTTGTCCAGCATGTGGAACAATATTACCTTTGCCTGATGGTTCATCAATTATTCAATGTTTATTATGCAAAAAAACTCAAGATATATCAGGTTTGTATGAATATTCATATTCAGAGCAAAGATATTTTCATTTAATAGTATTTCATGGAACACAATCAACTGTTCATGTTAATTTTCATAATGTTGAAGTTGATAAAAAAACATTGGAAAATAATGAAACTATCGAAGGCACATTAGTATGTTTGTTGATGATTATTATTATCGATGATATTTATATCTAAATATTGATTTAGATTCAACGAAAATGTCCTCGTTGTGGACATGATGAAATGTCATTTACTACTAGACAATTACGTTCAGCAGATGGTAATGTATTTTATTTTTTGCTAAATGGAAGTTTACTCTTTCATATAATGACGATTGTGATTTTCTTTGTATTGTAGAAGGACAAACTGTTTTCTATTTATGTCCAAAATGTTCGTATGTATCTTATGTTTATAGATTGATAGATATTGTTGTTTATTTGTATTCTTTAATTTAGATTTCAAGAATTGGAAAATTCTTAACGATATATTTTTGTTTATGTTTACTCTTTTGTTTTTTGTTTTATTGTTATTTGAATAAACATATACATTATGGAATGCATAATTGATATTATATAAAGATGTAATTGGAAAACGATTATAATACAAATGTCTTTCAAAAAGAAAAATGAAAGAATTTTGAATGTTATTAATAAACAAATTGGATTTATCGTTTGGTTCAAAAATCAACTGATTTTATTTAGAAAATTGAAAATCTATTGATCGATAGATCTAAAACTGGATAGACTTTTTTAAACTATTACCTTGATGTTTCAATGATGCTTTAAACAATATATGTTTAATTAATCTGATATCTATGATATTTTTTATTTCTTGAACATTCATTTCATCAACATATGATACAAATCATGTTTTTGGAGTTGTCTATAAATAATTCATATATATAATTTACAATCAATTCATTCTGTAACTGTTTTTAGAAAAAACTTTACTATAATATCAATAAGTATCTAGCAAATAATCAACTTCTTATCGATATTGAACATCTTCTAATACTGAGCAGTAGAGACTTATTTCTGATATCATAAGTAATAACAACCTCTCTACTACCGACGACATATGTTCTATCACACACTCGTAGGACCAAAAAAAAATGATATTATGTGTATTGTGTCATAATAGACAATCATGGGATACCAAGGAATAGGCAATGGACTATCCATGCATATTTATAAGATAAAAAAGGCAATTTTAGACAGCAGCAACATTGCTAGGTGTAACGGCCTCGTCGTTTTTTGTGTTAACAGCTAATGACATCGACTTATGTCAACAAGTATTGATTTATCTCTATTTATAAAAGTTGAATTTGGAAAGAAGAACAAGATCACTTTGCGTAACCGACAAGGAATTGCAACTGAATACTGATAGGTTGCAAAAAGTAAACTGAAAATCTCCTAATAATAAGCATCTTTATAAAGTGAACACTTTTGGTCCGTCTCGATTGCGCCTACATTAGAGAGGTTTTACTATAAATTATATCAGTCGTTTCATATGTATCGAAAGTTTACTAATTAAAAACTGTTACCAAGCTCGTACTTGATATCGTTTTGATTTATACATCTATATACTATATAGATAGAAGCATACAAACGTTATTTGATCGCATTTGCATTATATTATTCCAATCTTGATGATAAGAGACAACAATGAAATAATTGTTCTTTTTTTCATTTTAATTTCCATTGAATTGGATTTATAATTAGCGGAGAACAAAAGTTTTTAAAAAAATATTCTATTATTACTACGATTGATTGAAAGATATTCTTTGACCTTTGAATGACATAAAAAATGTCAAACTGAATACGATTTTGATTAATAGTATGAGTACATATCTATAAGATTTAAGAATAATATCATGCTTGTTATTACTAATCATTTACTAGACTTGAAGATGATTAATTTTATAGAAAGAAAAAATTTCTATGTAAATCAAATGTATTTTTTCTATAAGGTGTTTGATGTTAAATAAATATATATCATAATTGTTCTTTCTTTCTATTATATAGCAATCGTATTTGTAACATTTTATTGTTATAAATACATGTATTTGTACATACACTAAACTTTACATTAATATATCTATCTTATTCGTATTGATATCCTATTTTGTATTCGTTATATATATATATATAGAATGAAACTGCTTGAATCTGTTATATTAGCTACGATTATTATAATTACAGGTATTGGTGTATTTTTGACTTTAATTGATTTAAAAACCCCAAACTAGTTAAGAAATCGTTCTGATCTTTGGAATTGCAATAATGTTTGTTCAACATCTATTGTTACGAATATATATATATTTTAAAAAGTTTTATTAATAAATTATATTATTAGTGATGGGTTTCTTGTAAATATATATAACATTGATTTCTTTTTTCTTTTTTGATGATAAAAGATGTAGAAATCAAATGAATGTGAGTTTTATTGAATTGAGAGTTCTCAATAATGTTCTTATCTGTTAGATATGCTCGATGTTTTTTGAAATTGATCTCAACAATTCTTGTTACATAAATATTCAATCATCAAACAAATGTTTCCAATCATTATTTACTTTGGTTTGAATGAATGTTCTAGTCAAATCTTTTTTTTAGCTTATAAAAAAATGCCTAGTTTATACGACGCATTGGTCAATATTCATGTTAGTCCATATGACCAAAGAAAAACTACGTAGTTCGTTATACTATTCATATATTAAACTCGAAAAGAGATCTTGCAAATATTCATCACGATCAGTGCGTCATCTCTCTGAATATCAACAGAACAGACTAGTCTAGATATGGTCATGGATCGACGTTTGCGCTCGTCTATTATACAATGCACATATATATGTATATCTCTACCTCGATCGACGACATAGGAAAGAAAAACAAACAAGAGAAGTGCATTTATTGCATTCAGTTAATACCGTTATCATTACATAGTTTTATTACACACACACATACATATATACTAACGTTAGGTAAGAATTTTATTATCTTTTATAAATTTTCAAAAAAAAAAAAAAAACTTGTAATTTCTTTAGAATCAATGTCCGATCATCCAATTCAACGTTTATCACTTGATGGCCAAATATGCGTTGAACCATCATGTACTTCACTTGCAAGACATCGATGTAAACATTGTCATAAAGCTTATTGTGATATGTGTGTTCGAGTACATAAACGATATGTTTTACAAGAAATGAGTGATATTGCTAAACAAGTAAAAAAAAGAATAATTTTTAATTTAAAAACAACTATTTAATTTCATTTATTTTACAATACAGATGGATATGAATCGTCAACAAAGTCAAATAGAAGTACGTTCATTTATTGAAAGACAACGTGCTGATGCACGTGCAAAAGCTGAGGCTATGCAGCGTGATATTATAAGACGAATAAATGAAGCTAATCAAAATGTTTTACAATATATGGATGATCGTGCTCAAATGAAATTATCACGTTTAGTTGATGCATTAAATACATTTGATAATGATGCATCTGAATTAAAAACATCACTTTTAGCTGAACAATTTCTTTCAGCTAAACGTATTATTGAATTACGTACAAAATATGCATCAAATATGTTTGATGATAGACAAAATAATGATGATAATGATGAAGAATCAAAATCAAATTTACCAACAATAAATGAACAACCAGAATGGGAAAAAAGTTTTTTTTCAAGTGGAGATAAATATCGAATGTATGATGAATTAATTAATCTTCGTGCTAAATGGCCATTTCTTGCACCAGCTCTTACATCAATTTATTATACATCTGAAAAAGATTTTTCACTTGATGATATTCGAACATTTCTTGAATATCGACATGATAAAGTTTTAAGTTTATTTAATGAACATTGTAAAACAATTGGAAAAGGTTTTGCTTTCTCAAAAAAAAAAAATTTATCTTTGTTATTTATTTATTTATTTTTTTTTTCAATTGTAGGACCTCTTCATACAACAGTTGAAGATTTTTCATTTTATCAATATAAATCTTTAATATCATTGAATCAAATACATGATGCAAATTTTGATCGTTGTTTACATAATACATCAACACATGATGAACATAATCATTATCATCATGAATTAACTAATACAATGAGTGAATCAATGAGATTGTAAACAACTTGTTTCAGGCGTTTTTTTTATTCATAGTTGATTTTAAACATACGTTTTTATTCGGATTTTTTTTATTCAAAAATAAAAAATTTCTTTGATAATCATGTATTCTTTTTTTCTAGCATTAAAAGTATTCTATATTTGACGATAGCATTAAAAAATCAGACTTTGTTAAAATGCATGCTCGTCGTTTTGATGTTATTATTGCAGAAAATCATGCGTGGTGCGACCAAGGAAGGAGGATATCTTCTTCTTTTGAAAGT
>CAJNOL010004601.1:1180-14760 GCA_905250125.1 Rotaria sordida
TAAAATAAAAGAAAAAGCTCTGCCTCCGAATCATCCCGATTTGGCTAGTTCCTACAATAACATCGGTGGAGTGTATAACAACATGGGTGACTACTCGAAAGCACTTGAATATTCTAAAAAGGACTTTGAAATTACAAAACAAGTTCTGCCTGAGAATCATCCAGATTTGGCTTTTCCATACAACTGGTTCGGAAAGATTTATCGCAGTATGAAAGATTATCCAAAAGCACTTGAGAATTTCGAAAAATGTCTCACGATATTTCAAAAAACGTTGCCTGAAAGACATCCCAATCAAGCTATTACATATAGTAATATTGGTGATGTTCATCGATTAATGGGTAATTATGAAAAGGCACTTGCATTTCATCAAAAAGCATTAAATATTCAAGGAAATGTTCAATGTAATCCTCTAGAATGTGCAACGACATATATAAATTTAGGTGAAACTTATCGTGAAATGAAAGATTATTCAACAGCATTGACATATTTCGAAAAAGGATTAGAAATACGTGAGAAGAAATTACCAAAAAATCATCCTGATTTAGCTGTTATATATCATAATATGGCAAAATTATATTTGGCTACACAAAAATATAGTATGGCAATGAAAAATATTCAACAAGCGGTTGAAATAGCTCAAGAAAAATTACCTTCAACTCATCCTCATCTTTTGGAATATAACGAAACATTTGAAAAAATTCGAATGAAAATGTAATTTATTATTTTTTTTTCGTTTACTTGCTCAATAAATTGGTTTTGATTCTTTTTCACTTCCCGACTTTTCTAGGCTCATTTTCACGCGTACGCGCGCGCGACCAGGGAGAGGCCCTATGGGTATGAAATGGGTACACACAGAGCGGACCATGCCGGACTGGTAGGGCAATGTACATAGGTATACCGTACATAATGACGGCAGGGACCTACGTACATTAAAGGCCTTCCCGAGCACTACACTGCTTTCGCCATCCCATGACGAATAGAATCTCTCTCTGGATCAGGTTACGAAGCCACCTGATAAGGCTGTGATATAAATTGGTAGCTATCTTCTAGCATAAATAACATAGACTTAACATAATAATAATAGTATACACTAAATGTGTACAACAACGAAGAAAAAAATTATTTCATCCGAAATAAATCATCTATATCTTATTCTAACATTATCTCAATGTAAGTATTGTTATGAAAATTTAATTTAGAATTGTTCTTTCAACTATTAATTTATTTGTTCAAGTCTTTCTCAAGATAAATAAGATAATTTTTGAAGCAACATACCCAATCTTGTTATTGGTATAAATCAATAATAAATCATATTCTTTTTTAACATTCTCATGGTTTTTATAATTTCATATAATTCATAAAAAAAACGGATGAATTCTAAAAACACCATAGAATAAATTTCTATCATAAATCAATATATCCTAACAGATATTATCATTGAAATCAAAAATATTGTAAAAAAATATGATTTATAATATAACATCATTGAATAAATGAATGAATGAATTTCATTATAAATTAATGCATTGTAAAGCAATGAATTTAAATAACATCATTCAATAAATTTCATTCTAAAATAAAAGATTTTAATATAATATTATTCAATAAATATCATTGTAAGTAATGAATTTAACAACATATAATAAATTTCATTGTAAATTAATATATTTTTATGCAATATCATTCAATAAATATTATGGTAAATTCATGCATTTTAACATAACATTGTACAATAAATTTCATTGTAATTTAATACAATATAATGCATCATAAACTTATATATTTCATTTAAAAATAATGCATCTTTATATAATATCATTCAATGAATATCATTGCAAGTAATGAATTTAACAACATATAAT
The DNA here is from genome assembly GCA_905250125.1 of Rotaria sordida. NCBI lineage: Eukaryota > Metazoa > Rotifera > Eurotatoria > Philodinida > Philodinidae > Rotaria > Rotaria sordida. Next base: position 3,043 of record CAJNOL010004601.1, read on the forward strand.
AAATTTCATTGTAAATTAATGAATTTTAACACAATATCATACAATAAGTTTCATTGTAAATCAAAACATTTTAATACATCATAAAATTGATAAATTTCATTGTAATATATGCATTTATTGAATTGTACAGAAATGAATTTTAATAACACCTACCCCTAGATTTCTTTCTAAAAAAAATGCATCATTATATAATATCGATCAATAAAAAATCATCGGAAATTAATGTATTTTAATTCTTTGCGTCCCAAATTATTTCTGCTGAACACTGACACGTCCAGATAAAAACCAACATACTCGCATACGGATTCACGTGCGCACACATACACACCATATCTACAAACTCGACACCCACCACATCCACACCGTTGAACATTCTTTATTGCTATATTCCAGCAAATTACATAATAATTATTAAACATGTATAGATTTCTTTTTCCTACTATAGAATTCAAATGTTTAACATAACATTATGTAACAAATTTCATTATAAATGTACACATTTTCATACATTATAAACTCATACGTAGCATTGTAAATAATTATAAATTGATAACTGTATGTCATTCATGAAAAATCATAATGTAAAATAATACTAATTATTGTAAGTAATATAAAAAGTTGTAAACCGTGAAAAATAAATCATGTGAGTGTCATGTTTTATCTTTATTGAGCATGCTCATGATTTGTTCGATCGAATCGTATGAGAATACTGATGAAAATGTGTTTCTTATATATATGTGTTCAAACATACACATTACCAATCAAAGACATTCTAATGATGTTGATATCAATTTGACGAACGATAATTGATGATGATGTGCACTTTCGAATATAATTGGTTTGATTAATCATCACATGATTAATTGAAATGATGAGACACGAATTAATTTCATCATTTTTCATGTGTATGGATGTGAATACTTGTCCTTTGTTCATATACAGTCCTTCATGGGCAATACATATTCTTTTCTTTCTTTTTTTTTTGGATCAAAAGAAATTTCTATTCATCATCATCATCATCATCGAAAAAATAAAAGCAATTAATTTGAATCATAAATCATAGAATTATTTTTTAGTACGACTTTTGAAAATTGATTAGAGTGCATTATTCAAATGAACATATTCATTTTCTTGGAAACACAAGATCAACAAGTCTGTTGAGTACGACTGCACTGTCATTATATGAAAAGTCGTTAAGACAAAGTTAAATAACTGTACAGAAAATTAAAAAGTTTTCATAAAATTCAATTTCTATCCCATCGAATGAATATTTCTGTTGAAATTAAATCACTAATAGGGCGTGGGTGTGGGTGTGTAGGTGGGTGTGAATGAAGAACATAGACACACCCACCAACTTGTGTTGCTTTGTTTTTTTTTGACGAATTTCCTTATATTTTTTGTTCCTAATACAAACAATTGAATGTCAATTATTATTAGTATAAAATGAGTTTTACTTATTTAGAACTCGACAACAAGATTTCTATGATCAATATTCATCATCATACAATAATTCACATTATTGGCATGGAAATAATTCAAATTCATATGATATTTATGGTTCAACATTCATCTCATACACTTTTACAACAAAATGGTTTTACTAAACAAGTTTATCTTAAATATAAACAAGAATATCTTGATGATAAAAAAGAAACATTGATATTGTAGAGAAAAAAAAAGATTATTAGTTCAGTACATATTTACAATATTTCGAGAGAAACAAGCTACTGTTAAAAAAAAATTGAAATTATGTTACATTGAACGTAAAAAAACGAGTCTCTTAAGAATAAAGAACAGTCAACGTATCTAAAAAACAACAATGAAAACTACTCTCCGGTAAAAATCAGAGTCTAAAAATACTTGTATTCTTATTTAAATAGATAATAGAGAATATGTCTGTTGCTATAATTTTCAAAAAAAAACAAAGATTTGACTCTTTTATGGAGTTTTTTTAATAAATACTATCATTCTTATCTATATGATAAATTTGAAAAGCAATAAAATAATCGTCAATGATTAAAAACACTAAGTTTCACTAATCGCCAAACTTTATTATTTCATAGAAAATATTTATAATCTAAAGTTATGTTGATTTACAAATAAGATACATTTTGTTTTCTGTAATGATCTAATTTCTAGAAATCGTTAAACTTAGTCCTGGTCAATCAATGGAAATGGATACACTCTATCGTTTTTAGTCATTTTTCTTATGAAAAATAATAAGAAAAAAATTGAATATTATTATTTATGTATAGATATGGCGTTGAATGTCTATTTCGATTTTATACATATGATCTAGAAAAACATTTTCGTCAACATGTATTTGAAAATTTTCAACATGCAGGGCTGGCCCGACTCCGCAAACTTTGGGGGGGTGTAAAAAAAATTTTGTCAAAGATACTATGTAATAATAGAAAACGAATTTCTTCTTGTCCTTTCTATTTATTCCGTTCGTATACAATTACAATTTTTTTATTATCATCATCTTGACCAGGGCTGCCAACCGTACCCCATTTTGGGGTACAATACCCCATTTCGACTTTTAAGTGTTCCGTGCGATTAACTAATCTTCTGATGAAATAAGTTATGTTTCCGCTAGATTTTTCTCATTTTCATAAGAACATTTATAATAGAATGTATTAGTCAAGAACCAATTAATAGATATAAGCATCCATCTTGTTTAATTTAGTCCTAAACTTTTCGTCTTTATACACTATTTTTACTATGAACAATGCAAAAAGTTTAAATAAAATTTTTTTCTTTTCTCATTTCTTCTTTTTTCATTATTTGTTTCTAACGACTCTTGCAAAACTTCTTGGACAAATACAAATGTGTCCATTTCTCATCGACTAAAATATATTTCCGAAAGATTGAAAATACCGATCTGGAATTCATGTCAAAAGCTCTTTTTAACTGTATATATTCAAGAATATTCTATCGCGACTCATTTTTCAAGTAATGAACACTTTTTTGAGTACAGAAAAATGCAAAGTGGAAAAGGAAAAAGGCCACTGCAAAGTTACTATGCCATTCGAATTTCATGAACTTCTTCAGTTTATTTGACGCAATTTTGCTTATTGTTTTTCCCTATTAGATCATTCCATTCACTGTGAAGAAGCCGTCGCGAAAATATTGCTGTTTTCTTGAGGTAACACTTGAAAAATCGGTGTCTGTGGTCTTAGCGTCTTTTAGTTGCTATTTGTTTTTTTTGTGCGATATTGAAGTTTGTCGTTTCTAAGAATTTGTACTACAAGAAGTCTCGCCTATTAACAGGCGAGTTTTTCAGATCTCTCGTGGTTCCTAGTTCGCCTGATTTCTGTCTTTTCGAGGACGTCATTCGAATCTCAAAACACTTTCTGCTCATTATCGTTAGAAATTCGGTTTTGATGTTATTCTGTAGATCATTCTTTTTAATTTTTCGATTATGCTGCCTGAAGTAATGTCATCGGTTTTTTTTACCTGGTTCTCACAGAATCAAACGACGCATCTAACGGGGAAACAACGACAAAATACTAGAAGGAATTGAAGAAAATTGAAAAAGACTCTCAAGAATAGATATTTTCGATTCTTTGGAAGCCTGTTTTAGTCAATGAAAAATTAATACATATTTGTCCCAGGACTTTTGCAACAGCCGTCACGAATAAACTAGTGTGATGCTTTTTGAGGGGAAACGAACAATAAAGCTGATCCAGTTATTAAAATAGTGAAATATTGTGTTATTTTCTACAAAAGAAGCTTTGTTTCATTGGTTTCCTCAATTAAATCGTCTATCTTAGAAGAAAAATAATGTCTCCCAAGAGTGTACCCCGTTCTAAAAACGAATGTACCCCAAATGTACCCCATTTGGACTTTCATAAACCCCATTTGTAAAACAAGAAATGGTAGTCCTGGGCCTATCATTGTGTCAGATTGAACGCTGTGTTCTCTTTTTTTCTCTTGTTTCACAAACACACGCATACCTTGTTCAATGTGTGTTCACTATATAGAGGTTATCTGTGCTGAAGGGACCAAAAAATCGTGTTCATGTTCAGAGTTGGGAGGTGTTCATTATGTATAGGTCTAGTTGCAGCAAAAATCGATCAGGAGGACCGAGATATGTGTTCAAACAGGAGGTGTTCATTATGCAGAGGTGTTCACTAATAGAGATTTTACTGTATATAGAATAGTTTTTTCTCTCTTATTTGTTATATATTTTCTTCTTGATAATGGTGACAGTGATCACCGAAAGCTTGAATTAAATAAAAAAAACCTTTGAATTTTGAAAAAAATTACATGTATTTAATAGCAGTCATTTAATCTTTTATTCATTCTATTATAGTTACTGCTCTCCCTAATGGATATAGAAAGAAGCACTATAGGTCAATCATCATATTGAGTTGTATGTATATATATTTTTTAAAAGCCTATTCGCCAACTTACGAGCATCATATTTATACTAGCCAGAATGAAAGAAAAAGATATAACATTCTTTCCTGCGTTTTATGCAATAAACTCTACGCATCAATTTTCTATCATTCTTTTTAACTTTATTGATTCTTTAATGTATATAATTCATAACCCTTTAAGAAATAAAAATCAGAAAATTTGTAATTATTGGGGGGGTGTTCCACCCCCCACACCCCCCCGGTCGGGCCAGCCCTGTCAACATGAAACTCTTTGTAATCATGAAGCTGATAATAAAATAGATTACACAAAAAAAAGAAAAGTGTCAATAACAAAAATAATTTTTCTATTTAGATCAATTATATGGTTTAGAAAAATTCTGGGTATTTTTAAAATATTCTCGACAAAAACCAAAAATCAATTCAAAACTTGAAGAAATTTTAAAAAATTATAAAAATCTTGAAGATTTTCGTGTTGATGGTGCATCATTTCCACAACAATTTTTTCCAACAAAATCAAAGTATAGTAATTGAAAAACATTGCTTTTTTTCTATTATATAAATAATTTCTTTATAGACTGTTCCAGCATCCGAAGCAATTCAAATTCATTAAAACCCAATGGTGAACAATATCTGAACGCTGCTAAACTTTATACACGTTTTTTTCTTTTATTTTATCTAAAATAAAAAACGGTGCTCACATTTTTTCAAGTGGATTTCGATTTATTTAAAATTATGCATGTATTTTTTTTTTGCTTTCAAAGTTTATTGTTATTTAATCTTTTTCTATGTATATATTACATTGGTTTGTTATTGTAGTAGATAGATAGATTAAATAGTGATGCATTTTCTTTTTCTATCGATAGAGATATGAAGAATTTTCATATGGTTTCGTTTTGTTTCTGGAACTATTTGCTAATAAATTCATCTCGTTTATTTAATAATATTGGTAAGATATTCAGATAATATTTTATTTCGATAGAAGAATTTAGTGTTTTAGGAAGAATTGATATTGGTTTAGGTATTGGTGGTGGTGTGATTAATTCTATACTTTATAATGGTAAGTAATGAAAAGATTAAAAAAAAAACTTGCTTTCTTTAAATATAAATATATTCTAGTTGATGATGATCATCGAGATATTATTTTTGATCGTTTTCAAGGTGTTAAACTAGATGTTATTGAAGAAGGAACTCATTTTATGATTTCATGGTTTCATAGACCAATTATATTTGATATTCGTACACGACTACGATCTGTTCCATCGATAACAGAAATAAAAGGTATAAAAGCTAGAAGAAAACAGTCAACTTCAGAAGAGAGGTGAACATGAGAAAAATGTAAGCTCACGAAAAAAAAGAAGGTAGATACAATGTGTATTGGAACATCAATGAATGTATATGGCTAAGGTATTTTAAAAAATGTTGCGACCATCGATGGCGACTCAACTGATCGGTTTATATCTCTACACTCTCACCATTCACCAATCTTAGGATACTTCATAAAACTTAAAACTGGAAGTCTCCGTTATTTTTTCTTCGTATAAATGAAATATGCATAAATTACATTTTATTATTTTTATTTTAGATTTACAAACAATTAATATAACATTACGTATTCTTTATCAACCAAGAGCTGAACTTTTACCAAAAATTTTTTGCAAATTTGGGTTTAGATTATGAAGAACGTGTTTTACCATCGATTATTAATGAAGTTTTAAAATCTGTTGTACTAAGTCTCAATTTGATGCTATTGAATCGGTTACACAACGTACACTTATTTCTCAATGTGTTAGTGAATTATTAACAGAACGTGCTGCTCAATTTGGTTTGTTACTTGATGGTATTTCAATTGTAAGATACAACAAAAAAGAGTCTCGAGTTGATTATATTGTTTTTTTTCTTTAAATTAGACACATTTAAGTTTTAGACCTGAATTTACAAGTGCTGTTGAATTAAAGTAAGTTGCACAACAAGATGTTGAAAAACAACGATTTTTAGTCGAAAAAGTAAATCAATAAGAATAAAATTTGTATGGGTTTGTTTTTTTTTGATAAAAAAAAACAGACGGAACAAAGTCGTCAAGCAAATGTTATTGCAGCAGAAGGTGATGCTCATACAGCTGATTTGATTGGGAAAGCTTTAGATGAAGCTGGTGATGATAAATGTTCGAATATCTTTTATTATCCTGTCTTACTTTGTTTTAATATTCATGTTAGGTTTAATCGAACTTCGACGAATTGAAGCCGCTGAAGGTATTGCAAATCAATTATCAAAATCAAGAAATAGCGTCTATTTACCACATGGTCCTCAAATGTTACTTAACATTATTGGCGGTATGCAATAAAAATATTGTTTTTTTTGTTTTCATAGTAAATTAACGAGATTAATTTAGGAAAATAAAAAGAACATATAAGAGTTTTTTTTGTATGTGTGTGTGTTTATATAATATTGAGAATACTAAAGCATTGTATTGTCCTGTTTTTTGTTCGATTAAAGAAAAAGAAGATCAGATCAACAATTCCATTTCATTTACAAGAAATTTTTATCTATCGACATAAAAAAATTGATGTAAGAGATGAGTGTTTAGAACTTGTACCAGCTGAAAATGTACAGGAAAATACTGTTGAAATAATTAAACAAGAAACAAAAAGATAATTAAAATTATATAAATGCTCGATTTGGTTCATCACTTGCCAATTATTTATCACATTTGGTAAGTAATTAAAGTTATTTTAATCATTTAATTAATATTATCTTTTTTCTTTTGTTCTATTTATTTAAATGGGTTCCATCTCAAGTAGCTACAACTCATTTTCAACTTGTTCTATCACGTGATCAAGGTTTTAGTCGACAAAGGTTATTTACTGCAGTCCCATTAATTAATCAATATCCTATAGGTTCAATTCTTCTTGAAAATCCATATAATGCTTTAAGAAAATCACCAGATCTACTTCATTGGTATCAAAAAATGAAATTAACATCAGCTATTCTACATGATTTTTCTCTTGGTGGACATATGGCTTCATTAGCATTTACAAAGTAAGATTCAATTCTATTATTTGATCTATTTAATGAATGGATATACAGTATCTATCGTAATTTCAAATAATGATTCAAGTAGAGCAAACCATATTACAAAAAGAATATAAATTAAAAACATTGATTATTTGATTCCCTAAGTTAGGATTTTTTTAGACAACCCAAAAGCCTAATTTTTCAGTATCTAGTACTTGAACTCTCTAGGACGGTTTTTTATTGAGTAAAAGTTGAATAATTTTGGTAGCCATTGTGTATATATTTATATTTTAGATAGCTTGATCCACCTTCTCGACAATTCTATGAAAATAAAGCCTCTCAAACATTTTATGATTATTTACGTGAACGAAATCGATCAATAGATTCAAATAAAATTGTTCTCGATCTTATTAAAGACATAATGCATCTTCTTATGGATGAATTTACATCTTTATATAATTATTCACGTTCAGTTCAGTCAAATATATCTAATCCTGTGTTTATTGCTTGTACACATGATGGTTATGTGATGGTATTCTACATATGAATGATGTATGGCCTGGTATTCATATTCGATATATTCCTCATGGACATGTTAGTGCATTTTTATTTGGATGTGGGCGTGGGTGTATGGTGTGGATGTGAGTTTGGTTGTGGATATGCGTATGAGTGTCTTATTTTCAGTCACAGCCACATTCATCACATCCACACCTCACACTCACACGCCACACCCACATTTTTCGAAACAAAATCCTGAACAAGACTTGACAAGATGCTTGAGATTCAACATGCTGAAAGATCTTTTCAGGCGTTCTCAAGGAATAAACAGAATTGAGACTAGAGTTAGGTAATCGTTTGATGTCTAGAAAAAAGACTAATTTTGCACTTCGACACTTTTATCTCTTAGAATATGACAAGGAAATGTAGAAAAAAAAACCGACTTTTTTTCTTGCCTAGCATCGTCACTTTTCGACTTATTTGAATCATAATTTAGCATTGTAAGATGGTATAATATCACTAGATGAATAGAGAAGATTTTAATTTATTGTCAGAACAAAAAGGTTGAGAATGGTATAGAATTTTTCTTGTATATATTAACAAAGTATTTTAATGTTTCGGCAATCTTAACAAGATTCGTACGATATTGACGGCTTTTTTTCTGCAGTTCTCATTGATTTCCATTGGACAATAATAAAAATGAAGCATGAGTGCAATCCCACTAACAACAAGAAATGAGACGAAGAGACCAGTCATAACATTCATGGGAATGCCATCTTGTTCAAATGTTTTGGTATTTGTGGTAGAACATATTCGTTCTGATAACCATTTTTGTTCTAATGATTCCAATTTACCCTCTTCACGTAATAACAATATATTTACATCGAAATCTGCTTTGTATTGCCAATCTTTAGGCATAACAATACCAAATGATGATTTAGCAAAACCGACACCGGTCACTAATAGACGACCGCAATACTGTCGATCGACAGTGTATTCAAGGCTTAATGCATCTCCTATAACAGCATCGATACGATTATCGAGTAATAACGTAAAACGCTCACTTTGATTTTTGATAGCGTAGAAGATAGTAGAGATATTTTGTGTGTAATAATTCACATGGGCTGAACCATTTAAAATTCCGATGCGATGAAAAGGTAAACGGCCATTTTTAATATCATCAATACCGGATATATACGGTTGAGTCCGTTGTAGTGTGAGAAATGAGGAGAAATTAGCCGTATACGTAGCCACTAGAATAATGCTCAGAGTGAACAATGCAACTGTCATTATTCGACTTGATTTTGTTTTCAAACGCAAATCATTGCCCATCCCGACGAAACAACTCAAAGCTTGATATACACTGAAAACGATCGCACGAAGTCTCCGACAATCTTCTTCTTCTTCTTCTTCTATCGTTCGTCGTTCGAATAAATAAATGAGTAATCCAGAATAGATTATTATACCAAAGATTGACAGCCAAACGGTAAATGAGAATGGACGAAGATATCCTAAGAAACCGGCAGAAAACGATGAAACATCTCGAATAACAATTCGAAGAGTATTCTCATAGAAAGGTAATGAAAAATCAACGATGGAGAAACGATTCGAGGTGATTGTTACATCTGAAATGATTATGTGCGAAGTATCATTGTTCGAAATAGATTCAACAAGACTATTATAGGACATATCTGATGAAAATGCATAGATCTTTGGTGTAAATTCCATTTTTGCTTGTAGTTCGATAATAAGATCGGCTATATAGCCATAGATTTCAATATTCTTATCTTGAGTTTCAAGAAAATTTTTTGTATTCGATGGTTTCGGCTGTGTCATCGATGACTTATTCCAAAGCATGACAAAGGGAGGTGCATCAATGACATCAATATTCAAATGTTCACCTAGATTAAACAACACATAAGACACGTTTGTTCAACAAATGATTATAGAGAACGATTAAGACATGGCTGCTTAATCGTGTTATTGTAAATATCAAAGAGATTTAATAAATATCTTCTGTATTAGGACTCTATGCAATAAAAAAGGTGTATCATTTATTCTGATCAGAACAACATGTCACATCTTGATTGTCAGATCCGACCACACCTTGAATCTTTAACATAGAAATTGTTACTGTTGTTCGCGTAGTTACTCACAATTGACTAAGATACGACCGTTGGAAAAGTGATGAATAACATGGTATTAGATGTATTCAGATCATTCAAAAAATATATATCATATTTGATTGATCTTGATCTTTGAATTCAATATATCTGATATTTTATCTATGAAAAATAATGAATCGAAACTCGACAGAAGTGACGCAGAATCGATTGAATTCGGTTATTATACATGATAATGATATGAATGAAATTGGTTTTATGAATATGGAAGATCAGCGAATAAACTCATTCTATTAGATGATGTTTTTTAGTGTTAAAAATTGTTCAGTTTTCACGTTCTTGTCGCTGTTTCAAACATAAACTAATCTCGATGCCAGAATAAAATAGGAGTGTATTTCAAGAACGGTGGCAGCAAGCGACCTACGACTTTCAATAATTGAAAGAGAAGACTTCGGAACGTGTTTTTATATAATATCATGTTGGGTAAAATTATTTTAAAAACTAATCATCTAACCAAATCTTTTTTAAATAATGCATGTAATGATACGTCACTCCAAGAAAATTTTGACTTTGACTTCTACGTTAGATAGACGGACCTAAGATCTACACGTCTAAACTTCAGCAGGGATTTGATTTAGTTTGATCAGCGTTACAAAGCAAGAAGATAATCATCTAAGTTATGTCTGTAAGTATAGGTCTGAGATTCGTTTCGATAATTATCGTATCGGAATTCTTTGTTGAAAATGTTATCAATGGTATCATCTATTTTTCGGTGAAGACAGTAACTTCAAAAGAACAGTATATCTTATGCTCGACAATAATGTGATATACGAGTTAAATAATTTGTTCTGAAAATGTCACCTTCTAATGGAAATCATCAAATATGCAAAGTCAGTCCAAGATTAGTTTACAGGTTTAACAAAAAAAAAAGTGAGGCGAACAATAACGATGATGACTGTAGGATCTTTACCTCGAACTTGTGGATAATCTACCGGTATTTTTTCAGATCTATTTGGCCAAACAATTTGTTGTCCAGTGAAATTTCGCCATTTTTCATTCTTGTCAATGGAGTCATTAAACCACCCATGGCGTAAAATATCTAAGGAAACGCACTGTGTAACGCGTTTCCAAGATTGGGGCATGCGTTTCGCAGCGTTTCTTCGAGACGGAATGCGTTTCACAGTATTTTTACTTATATAGAACGCGTTTTGCTGCCTTGAGTTTTTGAAACGATACGAAACGCTTCTTTTTGCGATTACGTTTCGAAGCGTTTCCCAAATGAAACGCTGTTAAACTCATTAAGTCGACAAGAAAAGTGTTGTAGAGAGTCACAACTCGGAGAAAATGCGAAACAGGTTCTTTTAAAATGCATTTGCATCGGTTACGCTTCGAATGATGCAAAACTGATCTCTTTTGTTAGAGCATCTCGAACCAATTCATCTTCAAAAAGCATGTGAGTTAAGAAAAGTCAACTCTGATATGATTTTGGAAATTATGCGAAATGGGTTGACAAAGAATTTGCTGATTGCATTGTTTTTGATCCTCAAGATGGCGGCGCAGGTCTTCCTTAGCCAAGGTCAGAATTAAGTTCTTCTAAAACTTCAACAAATTACGTCGTTTTTTAAGGCTGTTTCGAAGTTAGGCTAGTATTGAACATCAGAGTGTATTCTACAGTTATCTTCTGTTAGAAAACTCATTTC
>CAJNOL010004602.1:0-14756 GCA_905250125.1 Rotaria sordida
TAGATCAGTAATCATCACGTAATCAAAAGAATAGAGAAAATAGATATTGTTACAGCACTATGTAAAAAATTTCCTATGACAAATAAAATGTGTTATTTTGAAAGAAATTGGTATCTTTCCCAAAAACAAAACCTAATTTAATAAAAAAATTGGCATACTAAAGTTAAACTGCACGAATTATTGGTTGTTGATCGAATGAGGTTCATCATCGGTTTCGATGAAATGTAAATAATACATGCATTCCTACGAGAATAAATAGCAACTATAGATTTTGATTGAAATATCATGTGCCTTGCTTGATCAAACAGTTATCCTTTCTAGAAATGCGTAATATGTTTTCTTTATATTTTTTTCAGGTAAGTGCAATGGTACATAGAGAGAATTCTATTACGTCATTTTTGTTCGAGAAACTAAAGTCAGGCATCATTTTTGCCTGATATTTATTTGTCAATATGCATGCTTTACATGAGCTGAATTACGTATAGACAAATGCAGACAGACAAAAGGCGTATGCTATTTACGAAGCATGCCTTTGTCATTGATTCTAGTTAACATGTTGTTATGTGTGACTACATATTTAATTCACTTATTTATCTATTCATAAATATTGCGACTTTCATCAATAGAAGACGTCGCTGATATTGTGTTTTTGTCGAACAAACGATCAAATATAAAATATATAGCTGAAAAAATAGGATTTATCTACATTTATTTATATGTATCTAGAAGTATCTTTATACACATTATAGTCAAGCTTGTTCAATGAAGACGTGGTTACGATATGACATATGTCATTCACCAACATCTTTATATATACATATTGCTTGGTTGTACAATCAAATACGACATATATATAGTTTTTCTGTCGTTGAAATCGGTTTCACAACTTAGTTTACTGTCTTTTTCTGATGTAGTCAAGATGAGAATTATCAAATGGGTTACGCACTCGGTAGGATTTAAGGTCCACTCTTCCTCAAAAATCGATCTCAGGCTGGATATATGCTAAAAGTATGAAATTTTTAGAATATGTAGGGAATGAAGTGGAAAAGATGTAATAAAATATTCAGCCTTATAGCATGGTATTTGATGAAGATATTCACCAAACAAGGATCAAAAATAGCTCATTTGACAACTCAAATTTCTCCGTCCAGATTCACTCTATATACTTAACATTTTTTTTTTATTTGAAAGAGCATGTCAGAATGCAGGGCACCACAGAGTCCTTTTTTCTTATATTCTTACTTTTTTATGTAGAAAAAACAAGTGATAAGTTCAACGTCTTAAAAAAGACTCTAAAAATGCGCCAAAATTGGGTGTCCATTCATATATTTGTTTATATATATAATAAAATCAAAGCTTAATTTAAAAAAAAAGACTCTGTGGTGCCCTACATCTTGATATGCTCTTTCACACAAAAAGAATTCAAATATATAGAATGTAGACCAGAAGAGAAATTTGGATTACGCTATTGAGAAAGTATAAACGGAGAAAAAAACAAAAAATATTTTTGCGCTTTTTTTTCCAAATAAGCATACTTTTTAAGAAGAAGTTAACGGAAATCATCAAAAATGAAAGACCGAAAAGAACCATGCCTTTTCTAAAAGATCAGAAGACGAGCTATCTTCCTATACATTTGTCTCAATTTCGACATTTTTGACGAAAATTGATATTTTTTTTTTGAGCGGCGAAGAGTCTTAAGCTACTCAACCGAGTCTTTCAACCGATGAACTGAAAAAAAAACCATAATCGAATCGAAAACTACCTATAGAGCTGTGAGCTAGGTTATCAGTGGCTCATGGGTCACAAAAAAAATTCCCGTCTTTCTAACGGAAATTCATATTGTTTTACATTAATTCTAGGTGATTTTTTTCGCTATGAGTTTTTGTCTATTCTTCTAGATAAAAAGAGTCTTATTTGTTTTATATAAAACGCTATTAGTTTGAATATGTCAAATATCAATATAGATGATGTGAAATATGTTCCATCAAATGAGACTGGTCAAACACAAAAAGCAAGCAATGTTGTAACGATGCAGCCAGCACAGCGAAATTGTAACCAAATCAATACTCGGTCTTTAGAAAGTTATTATCAATATCAAACAATGCCTTCATCATTTTATCACAATAGCGAAACAATACCAGTGACAGCTGTTCATCATGTTACAAATCATCATCATTATTTTTCAGAAAATATTTATAATATACATGAGTATACAATATGGTCGGTCTTCAATTTATTATTCTGTTGTCTTATTATTGGTGCTGGTGCACTTAGCATGTCTTGTAAAACAAGAAAAAAGAAACGCTATGGTGATCTTGTAGGTGCACAAAATGCTTCAAGATTAGCTGCAATACTGAATATAGTCGCTACTCTTTCTGGTATTGTTACTATTACTCTTCTTGCTCTTCGATTTTCTGGACGTATTTCAATGTAAATTATTGTATATTATATTTGTGTTGTTCATTCAAACATGTTGCTTATTTTCTTTTCTTATACATATATAACGATAATTTTTTTTTGAACGATTCTATCAAAAAAAAAGCCCACAGTTCCAAAGCGAAATTTTAGCTTTTTTTTCTTTAACAATGTGACAAGAATTATCAATACTTATTAATTTTATGCACATAGATGCAAACAAAAAAAAACAAGAAGATGTCGATTCGTACTGCAATTATGACGATTTACCATCGGATTTTATAATTCTTGAGTGTATTGTGAGATAACATTCAATGGAATTACTTTTCATATTCTGACCGATAAGCGATATTCTCTAGACTGCAAGGATAGGGTCTAGAAACGGGAATTGATCTGTTTGCACATATATCGTTTTTGCCCGTAACATGGTACAAATGACTATTTCGGTAAGTATGGTACAAAAGACTATATAGTACCCATATTACAAATCAGTATATGATGTGTAATAAAATTTTGAGAAGTGAATCAGAACAAATATGTAATTTTATGACGTATGAAAACGATATTATTTTAAATGTGATTTTTTTTTGAGTATAAACAGCGCTAATTTTATTAGCGCGTTTTTGTACTCAGAAGAATTTTAGTATTAACTTTTTAATCTTAATCTTATAACTTTCTAACACATATGTGTCGTTATGGCGTCAGTCTAGGGCCAGGTGAATCGACTGTCGATGAACGTTACTTGTCTACATAGAATAGAAGAAATAATTGAAATCTATTTAAAATTTTACATCCTATTATATTTAAATCGAAACCATTAAAATGATAGATTTTTTTCCGTTTGCTCAAATGAATAATTTTCCAACGGTTTTATGTGTTTTTTCAACCTCAAATTCTCTCTAATCAACTTTTAAAACTCTCTAATAAACTTATTTATTTTAGTTTAATTGTAAATAATTGTGTAGTGTTACTATGAATTGATATTGATAAAGCATTATAGAAAAGGTGTCCATAGAATAAAATAGATTGGTTACCTTATGCCTTTCCTATTTTAAAATAATTTATTTGAATTTATTTGTAATCTCGAAGATGTCTATATAGAAATCGACCGGCGATATTTGTTAATAAAACGGTGGAATAGATAATCATTTTCATATCGATATTAAAATCTTAATCAAAGTGCATTGAATAAAAATGTTATTAGAGTATGAGTACATATAGACACTATGCAGTCAACAAAAAGAAAAGATAAAGTCTTTTTTTTTTGAATTTTTAATACCATTCTCTTCCATTTGTCTCTCATTTAGAATCTAAAAATGGAACAAATTTTTCTTAGAACTTTGTTTCTTGATAACCGAGCAAAAAGTGATTTACCCTCAATAGATTCTGATAAAGAATATTATTTAAAACGAATTATTATTTCAAGATAGGTTTGATAATTTTCTTGTTCAAATATTATCTTGGTAAACGTATTAAGGATTTCAATAAATATCCTATATATACTTCGTTTATTGTTCTGCTTAAATAAAAAAGAGTATAAACTTTATAAAATGATATCAGTAATAATTATATAAACGGTCGATATTCTCTTTGAATTAAATTTCAATGTAATTCTATAACGGCCTCCGCCCCCTTAGCAAATTCAATTTTTCAAAGAAATATCGAAGTTGAGTTTTTATCATACTAAGCTGTAGCGACGCTTTCTCTTTCAGAATATCTATGGATTCGAGGAAAATGATCAGATTTTCAAAGACTTGTGACATCAAACTTTGAGTCTACCAGGATATTTTTTGAGAAATTTTCGTGGTTTTTAAAGGTTTTCATTTTTGGAAAAACTATCTTGCCACTTGCATTAGCATTGAGTAGAACATTTTTATATTGGTGAGCACGTCAGCTGCCTTTAGTTACCTGCATCTCGTTACGTGCTTTGAAACGGTCGATTAAAATGAATTAGTAAAATACCATTGTAATATAATTTCTTCTGGATTTGCATGAAAAAATCGAATTCTAGATTTTTTTTTTGCGTATTTCTCAAAATACGGTTTCCAGACTCAGGCAATACCCCAATATTTTCTTTCTTTTTTGTTTTTCTTTTAAGGGTCTTCATCATAGCTAACTTTTGTCCGAAGAGATTTTTTATAGTTTGTTCTTGGCCTGAGAAAAGTGGCATTTACTGTCGTTGGACCACAATTTTTTATGCTGATTTTTCGACTTGGTCACCAAAAATACTCATAAAAAATGAATGAGAATGAGTTTCTAAATTCTGGTTGGACACAAGTTGGGCACTGACATTAGCTTTTATTTGAAACCATCCTGAGCTCAATAGCCAGTCTCGTGAGAAAGTGATGTCGATTCCAAAAATCTGTCGTAAATCAGCTGAAACTCCGGCCTAGTACGATTTATAGGGCTGAAATTTTTACCAGAGACATATCTCACCAGGATAAGTCATCCCTAAAAGTTTCAGCTCAACTGTACGATTCCAAGTGGAAAATCGTTTCTGAGCGACGGGGGGGGGGGGGGGGGGGGGGTGGATTTAAATTTTTTTTTTTTTTTTTTTTTCATAATGTAATATATATGACAAAAAAAACAACTTATATTTTAATTTCCACTGAGAGATTATTTTTTTTTCAATATTTCTTACTTCTATAAATTATCTTTGATATAAATCCACTATAGAAGATCCAAAGACGGGAAGAAAAAAGCATTGACATTAGGATCTGAGAAGATTCTACTCTTTTATTTTTCTGCCAAATATGGGAGGGTGTGTGGGTGTGGGTGTGCGGGTGGGGGTGAAAATAAAACGAACACAACACCAACACCCACACCCCAGTTATTAATCGTTACGAGCATAATGTGTTGAAGGATGGGAACCTTTATGAAAAAAATTGAGTTAACTGAAATCTACGATAACATTATATTACTGAATTCTGCATTTACGACAGAAAAATAGATGATTATGGGGACCAGTGAAATGAAAAGTAGATAATAATAACTGATCGTTGATGATAGTGAATGACTACAGAGAATCATATATTTTTGTTTTCAGAGTATTATAGAATATTGAATAGTAATAGATACCAACAGATGTGACTTTCACATCTGTGTCAGACGGGATAGATCGTAGATAAAATTGCACTGAAAGTGGATGACTGTAGCTAATAGCCGATTATACTTGTATGAGTCGAAAAATAATACTCTTTTAATCACTCTCGAGCGCATTTATTGTTTCAAAGTAACTTTTTCAAAAGCAGTACATCGATTACTATAAAGTACTTAAGTTACTTTATTAATTAAAGGTATAGTGGCATAAATTCTTTTTAGTACTTTCAGAAATAACAAAAAGTGACTATTTAATTACTAAAGTATAAATGGATAAGCATTCTTTTGGTACTTTTGAAAGTAATAATAAGTACTTTTTACTTATAAGTATACTTATAGTCACTTAAAATGGTTCACTTATAGGTACTATTTTCACTTCGTGAAAAAAATAATGAAAGTAATTAATAGTGACTTTTTTTCGATCAAAACTTTTACATGGGTTGGTTATACTCGATATAGCGCGAAATAGTAACATCACGTAGATCGTCACTTTTAAACCGTTTAGGAAATAATCATGAGAGAAAGTCAATAGAGACTTCTTTATATAGATTTTGCAGAGCTTTTCACGGCGCATCTTTAAAAAAAATCAAGAATTTATCATTTACTCATGCTGAGATATACGCAAAATAAAAAGTATTCAAACATTTTGGGACACCCCACAGACAGGGCAACTTTTGGTAGGCACGTGGACATTTGGTTTTAAAACATTCTAATACGCTCAAAAATATTGCATTATAGATTTTTGCCTGTGTTGTTTCCTGTGAAGTCCTTTTCAGAACTCAGAGGTACTTGAACGTTGACTTTCTAGAAACTTATGGTTTTCCAGAGGCCAAAGCACACTGAGCAATTTCTATACAACTCATGAACATGGCTTATTTCGTGCCGAAATTGCCTTTTTTGGCATAAGAATGCCAGTTTCTCTTGGTAGAAACCAATTACTGATAAAAATGTGAATTCGAAAAAAATTTTTTAAATGAAGAATCCCTGCGGGACATCCTTGCCTTCATTTTTTGTCAAAAGATTTTTTATTTGAAAAACTAACATATTATGCATCATTCGATGCAGTTTTGTACCGTGATTTTGGTCTAAAACCGCTTC
The DNA here is from genome assembly GCA_905250125.1 of Rotaria sordida. Lineage (NCBI taxonomy): Eukaryota > Metazoa > Rotifera > Eurotatoria > Philodinida > Philodinidae > Rotaria > Rotaria sordida. The sequence continues at coordinate 6,613 of CAJNOL010004602.1, forward strand.
AACAGTTTGAAAAACAATAAAAATCTTCACAAATCAAGATTTTCTGGAAATTCTATATCTTGATCCAGAAGCATTTATGCATCCACAGTAGGCGCATGATATAAAGAAGAATTATCTCTGAAAATTTCAGTTAAATTGGAGCTGTGGAAAATTGCGAAAAACACTACTTTACTGGAGACACCTTTTTTTAGATGAACCTTTAGTACATAAAGAAAGATTACTTTTGCCAACTGGAAAAGAGAAAAAGCAAAATTTTTTTACGAATCAATAGAGCAGATGCTCTACTTTCAGAATATATACAATTTGTTAGTCTATTCTTCCTATCTTCTCTGAAAAATAAATTTTTTCCTGAGATCACTGAAAAACGTCCTTATCTTGTGACAAAGGTTTACTAGTAAAGTAAAGAGCCGAAACAAAATCTTTGACTTCGTCTAATTGGTCATGAGCCAAAGCATACCATATACTGTTCAAATCATCAAAAATCTCACTTTCATTCTTTTGTCTAATGTCCACGTTGTTGTCCACTGTGTACCCAATAATTAACTGTCTTTATCCGCGATGAGCTAAGAAGTCCATCAGATTGTTTTACGAAATTAAAGTAATGGAAAGTTTATTCGAGAACTTATTGATTGAACAATCTAAGAGAGACTTCGTTTGATGATTTCTCTGTGATAAAATACTTTTCTTATATTTTAATCGAAACTATCCAATGAAGACGACTCTTTGGTATGGAGTCACCTATTAGCTGGTGGTAGATATGATTGTAATGTCTGCTTATCCTTTCTGTGCTCTCCCTTCACTAGGAACATTACTCGCATGTTATTTCTGTCTATAGAATTTCTTCATTTAGGGCCTTCGCGTACTCATATATTTTTGTCAATATGACGAAAATATGATCCATCTATAACTTGTTCTTTCTCACTGTAGATGTATAAATCAAAATTATTCAGTCTTGTTCTTCTTCTTCTTACTATTATTTTTACAAATAGTAGTCCACCTGCAAAGGATGTATTCGAAGCATTACGTTTCGTTTGTACGGGTAAATTTCAAGGTGGTTTTTGTCCATATGCTATTGCCTATGATATTGCCGCACAGTTGGCTGGTAATTGGTATAATAATGATGGAGCTACTGGTTTATGGTCAGACGGAGGTCCTAGTATATGGTGGCCTAGCGGAGTAGGCTTATGGTCATTTGCTGAATTTTTTCATACGATGGAAGGAAGAGGTAGATTCATCAAAATAGAAATATAGGTAAACAAAAAAACAAGTTCTTTTCTAGCTACGGATAAGTTATACCTTGCTACACGATGGGCTGCAATTGAAACAGCTAAGAAGCAAACTAATTATGTTCATACTAAATTTACAGATGATCAAGCTTGGTGGGCAAATGGTGCTCTTCGTTTAGAACAATATATTCGGTCAACTGGTGATGCCACTCAAGATCTTATCAAGGCTGCACAAGCTGTTATCAATGATAATGTTGCATATGAAACAGGAGAGTGTGGCGGTGGGTAAGTATTCATTTTCAAAGTTAGCACAGAACTTTCCTACGATGTTCCACTTCAATGAATAGAGTCTATTGGTATTATGGAAATCCACCTCCTTCTACCACTGATAAAACTACAATATCAAATGTCCTAACTATTTATACAATGGCTACAATGTATTCTTTCACACGCGATTCAACATTACTTCAAGGTGGCGCACGTGGTTGAGCGATTGATATTTACAACTGGTTAGTCTCAACGGATCTGCTCAATCCTCAAACAGGCTATCAAAGAGATACCATGAACACTGATAATGGGCAATGTCAGTTGTGGGGTGGTGTAAATATCATAAATTCTCTAATAAAATTTCCATATATTAATTATTTTTTAGTCTTTGACCTATGAATACGGTGTTCTAGTACAAGCACTCATGGCCCTAGCTGATGCAACAGGTAATCAACAATATATAACACATGCAATTACCTATATTCACAATGCTATCAATCAATTTACACGAAATAACATTGTTTATGAAGGATGTGATGATACAAACACATGCAGAGGAGATCAAATTGCGTTTCGAGGTATCGTATTTTAAATAGAAAAAAATTTTCTATTACTAAAAATGTTAAACAATATGATTTTAAAATTTAAATGTAATCTTTATTTATGACTCTATCTTAGGAATATTTTATCTTGGTCTTGCTCGTTTATATGAACGTACACGAGATAATGCAATAGCTCAAGTCATTGAAGCATCATACTTTGCTATGCTCTTTCGTGTGAGTTTACTTCATTTTTCTCGTATATTAATTAGCATCATCTCTGCTATTTATTTACATAGAAAGTGGGCAATCGATATCCACTCTCTCTAATCAATGATAACAATAATTTTAGTGGTAATGATCTAATTGTTGTTACCATTGGTGATCTCAATCTCGCTTCTGCAATGATTAAAGTATATAAACATAAGTATGCTGCGCCAATTGTACCTAATATTGATGCAGCCGTCAATGGATTGTTGCCGTTTGATGTCACACATCAAGGATTAACTGGATGTGTGTGTGATGGTAAACTAGTTTTCTCATTCAAATAAATAGAGAATTACTAACAGTAAACAAACCAATCGTGATGAATTATATTATAGTAGTCAAGGAAAGAACTAAAATAAAAATTTTGTTTTTCCATTCTTCTTCTACAGTCAGGAACAAAAGTTTAAGTGAAATTAGTTTTTCAGTATTTTTTTTCATATTATGAGGTACGGGTCTGATTCAAATGGTCATATAGATAGTATGAAAGGCCAGCTACATAATATATTATAGAACGAGACTCTATCTGCCTATATAGATTTTTCATAATTAAAATAATTTGTTTCTATGCAAAAACAGGTTTAAGTGCCTTTCAGTATTTCGCATTTCCTAATCAAGAGATTCAAGTTAAAATGAAACAAAATTATATCAATCGATAGAACATTTCACGCTCTATCAGTTTTTAAAAAAAAAGATTCTTTCCCAGAGTCTTCACCTTCAAAACTTGGTTATAGTGAGAATAACCAAAAAACACGGAAAAAGTGAAATTCTTCAAATTCCATCTATATAGACAGACAGAGCCTCGTTCTATAATACATCATGTTGTTGGCCTCTCATACTATCTATATCACCATTTGGATCAGACCCGTACCTCATAATATGAAAAAAATACTGAAAAACTAATTTCACTTAAACTATTGTATCCGATTGTACATTTTTCTCAATTTTGTTGATGTTACATAGATGTCGGCTGTCCAACAGGACATTACATGCAATGCTTTAATGATTCCGGTCACAAAGATGTAACAGGTGGTCAACATTGGAATGATAAAGTAAACAATTACGTTTTCTGTTATAATTCTATTTTCTAGAATACTTTTTATATAGGTATCGGCAATATTAATCGGACCTGGTCATCAAATGATGCTATTTAAACCGGAGGGTACTGGTCACAGTGACTGGTTAAAAGGCAGTCGATGGTATGTTGGTGATCAATTCAATGATAAAGTGGATTCTATCAATATCGATTACTAAGAAAATCTTATTATCTTTTATGAAATAAAGGGTCTTACGAAGAAAATTAGTTTGAAATATTTTAAATCTATGTATAAGTCTGCCAGGCGGAAAAATGAGAACAATAAAAAATAATGAAATATATAAAAAAAATGTATTGATATTGATTTTTTGTTCTTGAAAATTATTATAACAATTCTATGATGACTACTGAAGAGAAATTTGACGACTCAAACTCAAATATTCAGAATAAACAGCGAGGGTCTCCTAGACGATCGGGACGAAATGAAACAATGGAACAAAAACAAAACCGATTATGATTTGATTGAGACAGAAAAAGAAAACAAAGAAAATATAAAACGATTGAGCAAAGAGAATGTCGTCTGCGAACTATTCGTAGACGCGCAGCCAAAAGACTTGCTAAAGAAGCTGACAATGAATACCCAGATATAACCACATAACCGCCAATACTTCGGGAAAACGACGAAAGAATAGAAGAAAAACTCATAAGAATACATAACATAACAACAAAAAAAAATCATCGCCAACAATCTCCTTTACCTAACCGATACACTATCTTACTACAAAAAACCAAAATACTAACATCCTCAATATACTTCCTCGTTTTTCTTCCAGATACTTTACACTTTATCAACAAGAACCTAACGGAAAATATTTGATACGACTCCTTCCAACACTAACATTAATACACGCACAATCATGATACAGAAGAGCACACAAGTTTAAAAAACAAATAAAAGATTTTATCTATATCATTTACTTTTCTTTCCAGAAATTTCATAATTTCATTTCTCCAAGTTTTCCAACTCAATTATTATTGGTTGTGGTTATATTTTACATCAACTTACATTAATTATAAATGATAAACAAATAATAACAACAACACAAACGTTCTGATGATGGTCGATACTGGCCAAAAACTAAACTATCATTATTATTTTTTTTTTGCTAATGAAAAAGTTTCCTAATTGATATGATAAAAAAATCCATGTTTTAATTCATTAATTTTGTATGGAGGAGACTACGTTGCACATAAAAGTAGAGAGTGAGTTAGAGACGATTGATGATGTACACGAACAGAACAGAATCAATGGCGTGACGAGTCCCTATTACATAGTAGTCACATGGCAAGAGAAAAGTTACTTCCTTTGTATACATACATATTTTGGGGTATTACTAATTTATGCTAACACCACTAACACCCAACTTTGTAAAAACGCATATGGGTCATCTTCACTAACACCCACAACTTGGAGAGTTATGTGCACAAACACCTACTAACACCCACTTTGTCCGACTCCTAGAAAAAATAAACCGTCAACAAAGACCAAAAAATGACCCCCTTCAACACTAACACCCAAAATCTCACTTATAGTCTGCACAAGCACCCCAAGTTGTATTCACTAACACCCACAGAACTCTACAATCTACATTCTGACCCGAATAAGTGCCATCCCCGAATAACTTTTTCTTATAAACTTTTCTCTAGAAATATCTCCTAATATAAAGAAAATTGGATTTTACTAATGGGTATTACTAATGTATGCTTATAGCATAAACACCCAACTTTGTAAAAGCGCATATGAATCATCTTCACTAACATCCACATCTTGGTGAGTTATGTTCGCAAACACCCTCATTGTCCGACTTCCAGAAAAACTAAACCGTCAACAAAGACCAAAAAATGACTCACATCAACATTACCACTCAGGATCGCTCTTATTGTCAACCCAAACACCCCAAGTTCTCTTGACAAACACCCACAGAACTCTATAATCTACATTCTGACACAAATATCTGCCATCCCTAAGGGTGTGGGTGTGAGTGTGGGGTTGGTGAGGATCTTGAACAAAAGAAGACACCCACACCCACATCATCGGGGATAGCAGATATTTGTATCGAATGTAGATTATAGAGTTCTGTGGGTGTTTGCCAAGAGAACTTGGGGTATTTGAGTTGACAATAAGAGCGATCCTGGGTGGTAGTGTTGATGTGAGTCATTTTTTGGTCTTTGTTGACGGTTTATTTTTTCTGGAAGTTGGACAATGTGGGTGTTTGCGGGTATTTGCGAACATAACTCACCAAGATGTGGATGTCAGTGAAGATGATTCATATGCGTTTTTACAAGGTTGGGTGTTAGTGGTGTTAGCATAAATTAGTAATACCCACAATTACTTATGGATTTACAGCAAGGGGGAAACGGCGGACTTTTGGACTTGAAGTTACTTTGAGCTACTTTAAGCTACTTCAAGTTACTTTCAGCTACTTGAAGTAGCTTACTTTGAAGTATTTTTCAACTTCAAATTTACCTGAAGTTACTTGAAGTTACTTTAAGCTACTTGTTCCTACTTTGGGCTACTTGGGTGATACTTTGAGCTACTTCAAATAGTCTACTTTGACGTACTTTTCTACTTCAAGTCCGCCGTTTCCCCCTTGATTTACAGAATAAATTGCCACAATGTTGCAGTGAATTATTGATTCAAGCAATTGAAAATCGCCGACAAGCAATAGAAAAACATCATGAGCTATATTTTGGACATAAATTGTATACTTTTTTCGACGAAGCTCCGACGACATCAAACGAATGAAACAGTTTCGTGGTCGTCGGAGCAATATATCAATTTATACTACCATTACTGCTTCATTACCATTTATTGAAGTCGATTTAAATTTAACTCCACAACAAATGTCTATGTTTATCAATGGTCTCAAATATATTATACCATGTCAAAATCAATTTTCTGGCAAATCAATTGAACAACTTGTTAGTGAACAATATCAAAGTATATCAACAACAGTAAAAAACTGCCTAAAAGATCATCGAATACCAGCTGCAAATCAACGAGCAGAAGAAGCATTTCAAGCATTACGGTGTATCCTACATGAATTACAATCAAAAAAGCTATCCAAAAAATTTGGAAAACGTGCAAAACGTGAGTACAAAATCGTACAAAGTATTCGATGTCTTTTACGTGGCAGGCCAGATATTGTCATACGTCGTACAGATAAAAGCAAAGTATTCTATATTTGTAAAGCAACTGATTTTGCACGAAAAGCAGAAGAATATATGTTAAAAATAAAAGCTTATCAAGAAACTACAAGTGGTCATTGTCCTCTATCAAATATGTTATATACTGTACAAACATTACTCTCCAGTCTTACAGCACAGAAAGCTCTCAGCTTTCAACAATATAGTAAAATATCTCCAAAACTAAACAAATTGGAACTTGGTCATTATCATGGCCTACAGAAACCACATAAAGTAAAGATAGTTTAGATCAATATAGACATAATTTATAATCTTTTTTATTGCTTTTGCCTAGCCTAGTACACCATTACGACCTATTATTGCCTGTATACATGCACCAGCAACATTGGTATCGATATTTTTAAATGATCTATTAGCACCTATATATTTAAATATTGCTCGTGAAATAACATTTATTAATGGCATTGATGTGATACGAAAATTGGAAAAATATATTTTGGATGGTCATTTTCAGGCAACAACAAAATTTATTATAATTAATGTGACTGATCTTTATACAATGATACCTCGAGAAGGTGCATTACATACATTGATGCGATTTTTAGAAAAGAATTCACATCATGGAAAAATTGGTACATTATCTATTGCTGGTATTATGAGAATGGCTCGTTTAATATTAGACACTAATTGTTTTGCTTATGATAATAAATATTATCAACAAACTCGTGGTGGTGCTATGGGCTCAGCATTTACACAAGTATTGGCTAATATCTATATGTATGAATGGGAGCAAGATTTAATCAAACATCAAGCAATTCACAATGGAGTATATGAAAGGTTTGTGCAATATTTATCAGATGAAAAAGTATATCAAGACTGATATATATCTTTTACAGGTACATCGATGATATATTCATGACAACTAACCAGAGCATAGATGAAATTAAAATAGAACTCGAAAAAGCTGCCAATAAAGATATGAATATTAAAATTCACTATGAAATTGATACATCAGTTAATTTTTTGGATGTTACTATAACAAATGAAAATGGGCAATTAAAAACATCTCTTTATCATAAACCAACTACTGAACCTTATATATTGCTATACACATCCGATCATCCAAGACATATTCATCGTAATATACCATATGCTGCCCTACTACGTGCGGCTCGAATTTGTTCCGATCTACACGACTTCAACAGAGAACGCATTCGTATTGATATGTCACTATTATTAAACAATTATCCACCAAATTTCATTAGAAAACAATTCAATCGATTCTTCCAAGTAAACAATGCCATGCCAGTTCTAAATGAATTGAATTCTCAAGCATACAGTCACCTACATCAACAACTATTGTATTAATCGACACGACGTGAAAAGCAACTTCACACTATGACACAAGATCCGATTGGATCACCTACAGTATTGTAACAGAAGATATGGGATCCAAATATCATGTACCCGCATTATCTCTTCGACAGTTCTACATCTACCGCTTTTCGAAAAAGATTTACACAATGGTGGCGAACTCACTATGCATACAGCGGCTCAGCTTTGGAAAAAATTAAAGTTCAACCAGTAACTACTACCAACGCGACA
>CAJNOL010004603.1:0-14753 GCA_905250125.1 Rotaria sordida
ATCATTGTTTTCAAAAATCTACGATGACGAGTAACTTTCTAGAAAAAATCATCTTTGATTATCCAATGAACGCTTGTTCAAGAAATAGATAGTTTACGGCTCAATTTTTGAATAAAGATTTCTTTCTTGTTATTCAAGCATCATTTCATGAAATTGAAGAGAGATCTCTTTTTTTAAAAATTATTCTAGTTCAGTCAATTCTATTTAGAACGTCGTTGCAACACGCCTAAAATGAATGTTCAATGGACAGAATTTGAGAACGCTGCTACCTATAATTATGCACGTAAATTTGTCGAAGACAATTATCGACCAAAAGCCGAACATGAGACTTCACAGCAAGTTATGATATTTTATTTTTACTTCCTAATAAATCTTATACTATTGATAGACTAGAAGTGCAACTAAATGCAATGAAAAACACCATTGATAGATTACAAACACAAGTAGATGCATTGAACCGCAGTAATGAACAGGCTCGAGCTGAAATCAATGCACAAACGAATCGAGTATGTCGTTGTGTTCATTCATATTTTATGATAACTCATCATTATAATGATATTTCTTTTGACTAGATGATGACTTGCATGAATTGGATAATGACTGCAATGGCTCGTGTTAGAATGTCTAATATTCCACTACCAACAGTCGAAAATTCAACAAGCAGCAACGCATAAAAACCATTTCATAATTATTAGATTTAATATTCCTTAGTATATCTTGCCATTTTATTGCGTAATGTGATATTTGCTTGCTAAATGATACTTTTTTTTAATCTCATTTTTTGTCTTTTGTGATCTAAAACAAAAATATATTAATAATGACAAAAATTAGAAAAAACGAATGTTCATTTTATCTATAGTGTCTGAAGTTACATGTGAATCTTTTTTAAATATATGAAATCTACTATCAATATTCTACAAAAAAATAAATTTAGTCAGTCGAAAAATGTATCTTTTGATTTTCATCAAATTTTTTGGTTTGATCATGTATGTAAGTTTTCGATCAACTGTTTTGGAAAGTCTTGAAAAAACAAGATCAATACTTTTTGTTCTTCTTCAGGAGCACAAAAGAATCATTTTACTTTTGTAGAACAAGAAGTTTTCATAGCAGTCTTATAGTTTGTCGATAACTGAAAAATCAATTTCAGTTGATTGTGTGAAAGATGTAATGTCTGTCTACCAAAAAGTTTTCCATTTTTTTTTCATCATACTAAATTTATACTTTAGCTTTTACCAAAATATTCATCAGGTGTGGATCGCATTGGAGTGAAAGAAAACCAACACTCACACTCATACCGAGCCAATCGATTGTGAAATAAATTTTTAAATTAATGAATGATTATTTATTTAGATTTCGATTGTCAATTTCTTGTGGTTTAGAAGTCCGGAAGAATTTTTCATGTATCGATCGTAATCTACAATCTCATAGTGATCAAATGAAGAGTATCTTTTGATCTAGTACAACGAACATCGTGATAGTACGTACTGTTTAGATGTATGTCTAGTATCAGATATCCATAGCCGGGGGAATTTGAAATTTAGTTGAGTTTGGAACAAACTAAAATAATGAGTAAGAAATCAAAGAATTTGATTGTATTTCAATGAATGATCGATTTGAAGGATAAAGAAATATGAATGATTTTTCTTTCTCAATCATCGAACTTGAAAATATTGGCGATTGACTAGACTAAAGTAGTATATGAACAGTTGTCATTTGATAATGTAATTGAATTACTTGTCTTTTTATTTTACATTGATTCTAAATTCCCTTCCAACCAATTTAGTAGTCATCTTAAGTGATTGATTTTGATAATATTTGATTTTTACCAAAATATGAGCGATTTCAAACTCTCAACTGAATTCTCATGTCAACTGTGGGATAACAATAATTACGGCTGTTATTATAGATAAATCGTATGAAGAATATTTTCTACGCACTGTACCAGTTGTTGCTTCAATTCTCGAACGAAAACGAAATTAGCATTACTTCGCCATCTAGAACAACCTTCTCTTTATGTAAACTTTGTTCTAAAGATAATTTCAGCAAATTGACATCATTTTAGAGTTCTTTTGTTTCTGATGAGATATCTTACAAAATCTATTCTTAGTTAGGTAACTATGTTTACTTCTTATGTAAAAAAAAATCGACTCTTGAAATATAATTTTGACAAGAGAGAAATAATTTGACTTTTTCTTGATTCATCCATAAATGAATTTTATTGTTCATGTATTAGCACGTAAAACTATCGTTCGCTTACAAACGTCGAGAATTCTTGACAAGGCAATTATGTATCATGGATGATGATTGATATGAATTTCTTTCAAAAAAGATAATAAATCATAGAATTCGAATTTAGCAATCGATAGATATCTTCACATTGAACACATATAAATTGCAAATGTTTGTAAATGTTTTAAGTGAACTAATCATGGTAAATGATTTAGTCGATTCGTATAAATATCAATGGAAAGTATTGTTTTCAATATATGAAGATGTAGAATTTGATTTAATAGAGTTGAGAATTCTTCACAATTACTATGTTTGAGAATTAGATGATGCAGATGAGGCAATGGTTGATCAAGAAGATAGTAAGTACGTCGAGGTAATTCAAGTGATGACAAATTTTTGAGTTTGTCCAAATTATATAGTTGCTTGTATGTGCTACTATTGATTGAGCTCATATTAAATGTATGAAAATGAATGAATTGTTCAATATTGCAACGAAAAAAAGAAAAGTTCAGATGGATTCGATGTCTCGCCATCGTTCGAGAGCGTCAGAGACATGACTTGATATGGTCGAATGTGATGACATGTAATATCAAATTGAGATTTGAGAACCAAACAAAAGTTGATCATGGATCCATTATAGTCGACTAACATAATGCCAAAGTAGTAGTTCGGATAAGAAAATGCATAGATAAGTTTGTGAGCTGAACGATAAGTAAAAATATTGTAGAATAATTCAATAGGTAGTAGTTCTATTCGACTCGAAGGCATCGTCAAATGACACAGTCATATGTAAATCGAAAAAAAAGGAAAAGAAAGTCAAATATTATTGATGACTTCTGATTCACTGCTGCTTATTCATGATAGAAAAATATACGTCTGTTCTTTCTCTTTCTTTGCATGTTGCCTGTGTTACATGAAAACAAGATTGAAATTGTACAAATCGTTTCTAAATGTTGAAATGGGTATTATAATGATTAAAAAAAGCAAGTGAACGATGTTTTGTTTTCGAGCAAAAATACTTGACCAACAGAAGTCGATATTTCACAAATTGGTCATAACCTTGGGTGTGAATGAAGAGAAAGTTATCAAATACTGATAGGATGTGTGTATGGGCGTCCATAGGAGTGGGTTATAAGTCTCACTTTTTACGGAACCGGAACATGTACTCACACTCCAACCCAAAATTATTTGATCAATAAATGAATAAATAGAATTTCATAAGGAACAGATAACGTTGAAGATGAACGACTCAGTTGATGTTCACTCGACATTTTTCTTACTGAAGTAATCAGACAAATGCAAAAGAATACAATCTCTGATCTGGCGTCACAATATAAACATCAAGACTTGAATTAAAATAAATATGATCGATCAACACAAAAAAAAAATTTTCTTTTGAAAATGAATCATGAGGGTGTGGATGTGGGTGTGGGTAGGCGTGGGTGTGGGTGTGGCTTGGTGTAGGTGGGGTGTGAGTGTGGGTGTAGGGTGGGTGTGCGTGTAGGCGTGGACGTAAGTGAGCGTGTCGATGTGGATTAAGGGAAGATGAACACCCAGCCACACCTGCATCCACATCCACACCTACACACCCACACCCACTCGCTCCCACACCCATACCTACACACACGCGCACCACACTCACACCCATACCCACATCCACATCCCCACACCTACCCACACCCACACCCACCCACGCTCACACCTACACCCACACTCACCCACACCAATACCCACACCCACACTCCACACCCAGCAAAAAAAGTAAAAACTTTCTGTTCTGACTGTGATAAATTTTTTTGTCTTGAGTGTTTTAATGATCAGCATTATGCTACGGAATAAAGTATTCAAATAAAGTACTGAAGGCAGAAGATATGACATCTTATGTTTGACCTCCTGCTTAAGAAAAAAGCAAAAGAAAGTGCTTTTCTATACAGTTTCTCGTTAAGCTATAGCGTCGCCCACCGGTGGGCGACGTCGGGCTGAATGTGTTAATAAACTCTTTTTATTTTCATATATCCTGATTTCATATACTCCTCGGCTTCCAAACCCTTCAGAGGTTTAGAAAATCGTGATAAACGCTCAAAGAGTTTATCAAAAATTATAGATAGGGCAAAGATTTGATATTCTACTCTTTTTTTTTACAGTGTATGGATGTAACTATCTAGGTGTGGCTGTGGCTGTGGCTGCAACTGTGCTTTCTAGTCACACCCCATACCCACACGCACATCCACACGCACATCTACACCCACACCCTAGTTTAGTTTACACTTTTTTTATTTTACTTATTCCGATAGTTGTCGGAGATTTTATAGAAACAATAAAATGAAAAACAACACTTTCCTTTTCTTTTTTCAGTTGGTTATTCCAAGCTTTACTCGTCGTTTTTCTGAGAAAATCTAACAGTAAAACGAAGAAAGATAGTTTAGTTTACACTTTTTTTTATTTTACTTATTCCGATAGTTGTCGGAGATTTTATAGAAACAATAAAATGAAAAACAACACTTTCCTTTTCTTTTTTTCAGTTGGTTATTCCAAGTTTTGCTCGTCGTTTTTCTCAGAAAAATCTAACAGTAGAACGAAGAAAAATAGTTTAGTTTACCCTTTTTTTATTTTACTTATTCCGATAGTTGTCGGAGATTTTATAGAAACAATAAAATGAAAAAAAAAACACTTTTCTTTTCTTTTTTTCAGTTGGTTATTCCAAGCTTTGCTCGTCGTTTTTCTGAGAAAATCTAACAGTAAAACGAAGAAAGATAGTTTAGTTTACACTTTTTTTATTTTGCTTATTCCGATAGTTGTCGGAGATTTTATAGAAGCAATAGAATGAAAAAAAGCACTTTCCTTCTCTTTTCTTTGGTTAGCTATTCCGTTTATCACTCGTCATTTTTGCGAGGAAAAAACTAATCTACGTTTTTGAATTTTACATAGACAGTTGTAATTTTTTATGATTTTTTGAAATCATGTTCAGAAAACGACAACATAGTCAAGGGCAACTGATGATCGGTCCACTAGAAGAAACGCAAAATCTAGGTCGTGACATCTGAAACTAAGACCCTATCGCAATACAGAGCTTTTTATGCAAATTTTTAAAAACGTATAAATGAATTTCTACTTATACTCCCCAAAAAATATATCAATCTCACCCTATGAGTTAGCAGTTGCATATGAAAAGTCATTCCTCTTTTGCTTTTTTCTCCAAATCACAATTTAGCGAAGTTGCATAAGGGACCATTTGGATCTCATGTGACTATATAGGAGTACGGGAACTCCGAAAAATCACGCTTCAGCTGTTTTGATTCGGTTTAAACAGAGGAAAGTGATCATCTGGGAGAAGAGAGAAGTTTCAAAAAGTCCAAAATCTAATCACTTGATTTCTCAAGGATTCCTTAGTCACTCATCGTTAAAGAATAAAGGAAGACTACATTAATAATTAATACATGTGGTATGAATGTTGCTGTCGGTATAAGTAGAATTTATATCTACATCTGCATCCACATCTACACCATGCGATAGTTTTGGGAATCTTATTGGAGGAAAGCGAATAGATAGGGTTTGTTTGGTTTCATTGTGCTCTATTTATTTCGATGATAGTTTTCTGCGTCTTATCATAAGTATTGAATAAATTGGTTTAGCTTAATTGTTTCCTTAATTTATTTCTGGCTTATTTGGCCACTATATCACAAGGATAATGTAATAAGTTAGTTTACGTCTCTTTTCTTTCGGTGATTTGCTTTCCTGATAGATGTTGAGGCTTTTATGAAGCAAAATAGGCCAATAGAATTCACTTCACCTTTTTTTGATTGTGCATATGAGTGTGGGTGCGGAGTATGTAAAGCACTTGCTGTGGCTATAAGTGAAGGAAACACTAGTAGACACACAGAACTACATCTGCACACCCACAAAACAAAAACTCTTATGCACACAATCACACATACCCTCATCCGCATTTACACCCACTATCATAGCTATACACCGAAACCCTCAAGTTGAATTCAATTAGGAAAAAAATTCAGGGATCAATCAGTTGGACCGAGTTGGTGGCCTTTCGGAGTTTCGCTATTCAGATCTGTATTGATTTCATCAAGATGAAATTGTTTCGAATTATTGTTATTTAGATTGCACTAGTTGGCATACTACTGGACAGCATTGATGGCTTGTGCTGCATCTGTAATCAGTACACTATCCACTCGCATTCTGTGGATGTGGAATTCAAATCCAGATCCATTTTCGAAGTCCGAACCGAATGATTGGCGCCTTTACTCGGATGTAGAAAACCTGATCATCGAAGAAGCGTTCACAGCTGGTAAAACTCATGTCATGCTCGATGATTATCATATTGATTTTAAACATAAACTCCAAATTTCTAATAATGACACCAACAAACAACAACTCGTCAAAAGAGTGGTGTGCAATAGAGACGAAAAACGTTTTCGAGGAGAAAGAGTGTTACCTAATCCTGTCGCTCATAAGTCTCCTTTTGGTAATCAGTACGGATTTATCTCACCTTTCATCAAAGAAGTAGTAAAAAACTTAAATCTTACAAAAGAAAAATTACCTTCGAAAAATGAAATAATCGTTCCAATGATCGTAGAAAAAGCTGCTTTTGGTATTATTGAAGAAGGCAAGTTGATGGGAAAACAACATGAGGCAAAAAAACTGTCAGAGAACTTAATGGAAAATAAAGAAGCAGGAATTGAAGAAGTATGGAAGTGTTGTGCCCGCCTCTATTCATTCAATAGCTTCTTATACGGGACATTAAATACAATTATGCGATTCGTAGGAAGCCCAGAGCACGAACAAGTGTGGCGAAGTAAAGTACGCACATTAGGTCCGTTCAGTCTACTTCTATGGGATAATCCATTCAACAGCAAGATAACCAAACCAGGAACAATACTATATCGTGGAACCCAACTTTCAGATGATTTAATTACCTCATTCAAAGACAGTTGGTCGAAAGATCCCAAACTGTTATACTCCTTTCAAGCGTTCACTTCATGTACTCGGAATCGCACAGTAGCCGAGATGTTTGGGAATGTCTTGTTTACTATGAACGTGCGTGTCGCTTTTACTGCTAATCTTCAACCATTTTCAAATTTTCCTGAAGAAGAAGAAGAGCTGCTACTTCCTGGTGTTTGCTTTACGATCGAACAAATAGAGTTTGACAAAGACAAAAACAAACACTTAATTTACGTAACTCTTCATCAGAGACATAACAGTAAGTCAATATAATTTCTCGCTGAATTCTCCTGAGAGGATGTGATATATTTCGTTCTCATTACTCTTTCATCCTGTTTTCCTGGTAATCAAGTTTCTAGCGTACACGCTGTCACGGGAGTCATTAGCCAAAGAAAAATTTGAATATCTTCGCCATGTTTTGACTAAAGGGGCTCCTATTTTTTAGCGCAGAGAAAGAATTATTCATATCTCATATTTATATCAGAGCCCGAAACAGGGTGAATTTTTTCTCCCCCCGATTCACCTCGTCAAAAAAAAGAAACTTTATCCGTCTCGCCTCAACTTGACCTTAAATTTTTTGCACAACCCTGCCCCGCATTGCCCCAGCCATTATTTTGTCTCTTTATTACTTCGTCGCATTTTTATGAGATACGTAGGACATACCAAAAGTAATGATGCTATCAGCTTTTTTTCTCTATAGAAAGTGTGAAGAAATTTTCTTTTTTGTGAAACACGATCTAAAAGGAGTATTGAAGTATATAGAGGTAGAAATTCGGACCCATCCTTAGCCCCAATCGCACAGAGGTGACAGACATCTTAGCAATGAGTCGTCACAGACGTGACAGATGCGTTAGAAATGGCTTATCACAGACATGACGGACATCCTTAGCAACGGTTTATCACAGACATGACAGACATCACAGGCCGTGAGAGACATCCTTAGCAACGCTGACTGCCCGTCACAGACTGTGACAGACACGCTCTGGACCTATCACAGATCATGACAGACAGGTTTTAGACCCGTCACAGACTGTGACAGACACGCTCTGGGCCTATCACAGATCATGACAGACAGGTTTTAGACCCGTCACAGACCGCGACAGACGGACTCTA
The DNA here is from genome assembly GCA_905250125.1 of Rotaria sordida. Lineage (NCBI taxonomy): Eukaryota > Metazoa > Rotifera > Eurotatoria > Philodinida > Philodinidae > Rotaria > Rotaria sordida. The sequence continues at coordinate 8,299 of CAJNOL010004603.1, forward strand.
GAGACCATCGCAGACCGTGACAGACGGACTCCCACCCCATCACGGACCGTTACAGATGTTTTCGGTAGACGATTAAAAATCATATATCGCTAATATCCCATGAGAATACATAAACTTACTTTTTGCAGTTCTGGAAAATTACATGAAAGATGACGAAAAAATGGGTTCAAAAATAGATGGCATCGGCAATATTCTGGTGATTAGTAATAACTGCTATATCGTGTTTCACATTTTAATCTCGCAGGGTTGCGCTATTTTATGCAATGATAGCGAAAACCATGCTCTATTTTTCTATGCTATTTCATCAACATTCAACCAATATCATAGTGATAAAATTTCCAAAAAAATAAAAAAGAGCTGCTTCCCATGATGGGTGTGGGTGTGAGTGTGGGTGGGTGTGGGTGTGAGTGTGGGTGGGTGTGGGTATGGTGTGGGGTGTGGGTGTGGATATCGTCTTATCACCCACATCCATACCCCACCCACACTCATACCCCACCCCCCCACACCCACACCCACACCCACACCCACACCCACACCCCACCCACACCCACACCCCACCCTCACCCCACCCACACCCACACCCACATCCACATCCACATCCACATCCACATCCACAACCACCTCACACCCCACATCCCACATCCCACATCCCACATCCACACCCCACATCCCACATCCCACATCCACACCCACACCTCACACCCACACCCCACCCACACCCCACCCACACCCCACCCTCACTCACACCCACACCCACACCCTAATTTTCTAGATATCCTATTTAAAGACAGTCAAACAGTCTTCAAGATGTGAACATCCATAAGATCAATAAAATAAAGTTTTTCCTTCGACTATGGAAACAACACCTTCTAACGGGTGGCCCAGAATAAATTATACCATTCATATTTTGCGTATAACTCTTCTATTATCCATTAGATCGGGACATCTTTTTAAACTAAAAGATGGCGCTTGAAATTCTCTAAAAAAATATGTATGGTTGAAACTAAAAAGTGTTTCACTTTCATATTAAAAAATATGAAAAGTAAAGATATACAAAAAGTTGTAAAAACTAAATATGAAAATGGTGATGGTCCGGCAAAAATTTATCGTGATTTAGCCGGAGCTGTTTCATTACCCACAATTGAATTATGGATAAGAATGATCAACACTACTGGTTCTATCATGCTGTCGTCTCCTCCAGGCTGTCCACGCACAGTCCGTACAAAGGCCGCTATTGTAAAGGTTAAAAACCGTCTAAATCAAAAGAAACGAGTGTCTACACGAAAATTAGCTAAAGCTATGAATATTTCTAGAACGAGTATACAGCGAATACTCCGTGAAGATCTTGGATATAAGTCGTACAAAAAGACAAAACAACCTAAGCTAACTAATCTTCAAAAAAATAGGAGGATTAAGTTTGCTAATCGGGTGTTAAATAACTACAGCAAAGATGACACTAAAAAATGCCTTTTCACAGATGAAAAGTTTTTTGACCTTGACGGCATATACAATTCACAAAACGGCCGGGTGTGGGCTGCCATTAGAGAAGAAGCTGATAGAAAAGGTTGTTTTCGTGAGAAGACCAAATATCCAGAAAAAGTGATGGTGTGGTTAGGTGCATGTGCCGAAGGCTTAACAACACCAGTCATTTTGGAAAATGGAACGATGGATGCAGAGATTTACATCAATGAAGTTCTTCCAATAGCTCTCGGATGTGGTGATAAAATGTTAGGGAGCGATTGGACTTATCAACAGGATGGTGCTAGACCTCACACACATCATCTCACTCAAGAATGGTGTGCCATGCATTTTCCTGATTTTATCCCCGAGAAGCGTTGACCATCCAATTCACCTGATTTATGCCCCTTGGATTACAGTTTATGGAACGAGCTGGCTCAATGTATGAATTGGGATCGAATAACAACAAAAGCAACGTTGATTGAAGAGATAAAACGTTCCGTAACAAAAGTTGACAAAAAAAAAATTTTAAATTCTATACTTGATTTTACTATAAGATTACGTAAAATAAAAAGAAATGGAGGAAACTATATTCATTAGATGAAATATACTGTATTGTCAGAATTTAAAGCGCTTCTTTTTGGTAAAAAAGCTTATTTTTTTTCATTGAAAAACACAGGAGAAATATTAGAAATACTAATGGTATAATTTATTCTGGGCCACCCGTTGCATAGACGAACACATCTGAATGAATTCTAAACCATTTACATATGTCGATAGATTAAAACTTCTAAGGAATAACATTAATATACAATAATAATCGGATTTCTCTATCACGATACTACCATTCTTCCAATTTATATATTTGATACTGAATTTAAACCCGGTTACTTAACCGCATGCCTCGGAGAAAGAATTAATTAAAGTAATGTCATAACTCTCTTCAAATCTCATCTAGGAGCGGGCAAACAAGATCTAGACAGCAATACAACACAATCCAGTCTACAAAACACAACTACTGATGCTTTTTATTATCTTGATGATCTTCTTGCTCATGATGCTAATTCTGCTCCTTATGATGTTGGCCGTACTCATGCTGTTGCTCGTGCTGCCGAGAGTGCTTATCTTGCTGCTCGTGATCATCTTGATGAAGAGGCTGCCCGAGATGCTGCTCGTGCTGCTGGTCTTGCTGCTCTTGATTCGTATGATCCTGCTACTGGTGCAGATGCTTTTGCTGCTGATTGTATAGCTCGTACTTTTGAGGGTTGCACTGATGTTTGTGCTGATGCTGATGCTGTTGCTGCTCATGTTCGTTCTTTCGCTACTGGTGCTGGTGCTGGTCTTGCTCCTAATCGTGCTGCTCTTCGTACTGGTCGTGTTCGTGCTCTTCTTGCTGCATTTTTGCTTGTTAATCATGGTTTCCTTGATCCTGATCGTCTTGATGCTGGTCTTACACCTGATGTTGATAATATTATTCTTAATGATATTCACATTCGTGCTGCTCTTGCTAGTCTTCTTGAAATGTCTCGTAGTTCTTTAGCTCATTTTGGTGGCGCTGCTGATCCTGCTGGTCCTGCTGATCGTGATGGTTATGACGAAGACTGGGAATAGTATTGGAATAGATGATAGCAGATTCGAGACTTTGGTTTATTTTTTATTTATAGTTGACACTTTTAGTTTCTTTTTAGCTTGGATTTTGAACTCTCTAAATTTTTGTGAAACACGATCTAAAAGGAGTGTTGAAGTATATAGGGTAGAAATTTGGACCCACTCCCCGCCCCCGCTCCCCACAGACGTGACAGACGTCCTTAGCAACGGCCTATCACAGACGTGACAGACATCACAGACCGTGACAGACAGCTTAGCAACCGGTTGTCATAGACACCTTAGTAACGAGGTGTCATAGACGTGACAGACACCTTAACAACCATCACAGACCGTGACAGACATTTTATTAATTAGTTGGTTAATAACTAATTAAGACCTCATTAATTAGGGTTAGTCACTAATTAATTAAGTAGTTAATTAATAAATTAATGGCTAGTTTGGGACTGATTATTCACCTCATAATTAAGCATTAGTTGCTAATAGAATACTCCTCACAGACGATGACTAACACGTCTAATATGTTCATAAACACTCCGAGAAGCAATCATTGAGTATACAGGACTGTTGATATAAGATCAAAGACCACGCATCAAAAACGTTTTATTATAACGTATAAACTAATTTTTGATTCTAGTTTTGAAGGAATGGGTAAAACAATATTTTAGAAATGTGCTCCAAAATAGATAAATTTAAAAGATTCCCCTGCAATTAGGAAAAGCAGCTGGATCGTGTTTCACATTTTAATCCCGGAAGGGATTGCGCTGAAAGCTTTTTTCTTTAGAACTAGAAGTTCGCGTAAATAGAGTTATACATTAAGAATCATAGATAGCGAGACATTGCTTGGTGTGTTAGTGTTTTTATTCAATATGATGTATTTAAATAAATTAATAATCAATAATACGAGTTCATTTATCATTTTCTTTTTGTCCCTAAACTGAAGAGTGTGGGTGTAGGTGTGTAGGTGTGGGATGAGGGTATGAATGTGGATGTGTGTGTGGATGTGGATGCGGGTGTGGTTGTTCTTCTTTCAACCGAACTCACACACCCACCCAAACTCCACCCACACCGTCAAGATAGCTGAGCTGAAACCTGACCGAGTTCGAATCTGAGCAAGCCCACGCCTAGCCCAGCCAGAGCATGACTGAGCGCAAGCCTCAATAAACTAGAGTCTGAATAAGTTCGGGATACAATAAGCCCCAGTCTTGCTGAGCCGAAGCCTGACCTTACCCGAGTCTTATTAAGGTATAGGTATGAGCGTGGGTGTGGGTGTGAACCGTGTCATCTTCAGCACTCACACATCACACCCACATCCACACCCTGTTATTTTTCTTTCAATTAATAAGTGGTGCGAAAGTCTTTGGAAGAATACCGAAATCAATATCTGAATAATGTAATATTTCTTGGCTTCGATATTTTTTTTTGAACGAGCAACGTTTGCAGAGCATTTACATTAAAGAATGATTTTTCGAGAACTCCCATTTTCAATATTATTTCCAGTTTCTGCAGAGAATGGAATGGGAAAATACGAGAAAAGAATCATTTCCGCAGGATACTACAAAGAAGTCGAGGGGTGAGTGTGTTGGTGCGGTCCATTATGTTCCTCGGATAGCTATAAAATATTTCATACAATACCAATCTTTACTTCCTTTGACTCTCCATGAACAAACAGAAAAAGAAAAGATATGCTTCAACCGAAAATCGAACTCATGACTGATCAACTGGTTATTCGAATAAATGTTCTAATCATTGAACTATCGAAGCACGACGAACATAACATTTCTTTCGGCATGATATTTAATCATCGAAAGCTGTTATTTTTTTCGTCGACTCAACTGAGTGCAGCGAAGTTGCTTCTAACCAAGTCTAAATGATGGTGATTTGGGGTATGGATGTGCGAGTACAAGTGCATGTACGTGTGGGAATATAAGTGTACGTGATCGTTAGTGTTTAGATATTCTCTTCACGCTTACACCGTTTTGTGTTGAATATAAGTATCTTTAATCAGAACAATAAATGTAGGATTGAAATTTTCATGAACGAATTTGATAAAAAAAAGAATCTCTTTATTTAATCTATGAATACAATAAAATGAACATGGTAGTAAAAAAGGCACATGATTTAATTATTGAAATGTTTTTAAAATACAGGGCTATTGACTGAAATATTCATGGGAGTTCGTTGGTTACAGCACACTAACTGATAATTCCAAACGCCACAGCTTTTCTTGTGCCAGAATAATCACTGTACTGTTAATTATAGCAAAATTACTAATAACTCCACTCTGACATAAATCTCGGCCGAGTATCACACCTAACAATGTTCCATGATGATCTCGTACATTGATTCCATCACCTTCGCCTGTCCATACTCGCCCGACCTTGTCCACTTTAATTCCATCTGGAATACCTGTTGAACTAACGGAAAAGACACGACGATTAATCGGCAATCCATGTTTGTTGAGATCGTAAGCATAAACTATGTAAGTACCATGCCCATTTGGATTAAGTGCCGTGTCACTCACATACAATGTTGTTTCACTGGGATCAAAAGCAATTCCATTAGGTATAATAAGGTCTGTGATGACCGGTTGTAATTCGGATGTAGTCAAATCAAAACGATAGACAAAACTACCTAATTGTGGTGAAGATCCGAAAGCTTGCAGATAAGCAACTTGTGGATCAGTAAACCACATGTATTTTCTTCCGCCAACCTTTGTACTGAATGTAACATCATTCGGAGAATTGAGCCGTAATCCGAACCATGAATTAACAACTAGTCGGCTGACGAGTGTTGTCGGATTGACAGCATAGATAGCACCTGATGTTGTTCGGTTGCCTTGCGAACATATATAGACTGAATCATCAAAATAATTAAGACCATTTGGCGTTAGAATTGGCGGTTGAATGGAGAGCAATTCTATTTGATTCGTTTCGAGATTGACACTACTTACATTAGTATTCTGAATAGGTAGTTGATTAGCTGTGAACCAAATTTCATTTGTAGCCGGAATAAACGCCCCGCCTTCATGGGCAAATGGCGAAGAGACGGGTCCAGCAGCTAATAATTTTATTTTGGGTTTATAACCAATAAGAGAAGTGAATTCAGGTGAATAGGAAATAAATGAGGCCATACGCGAAGCGAATAGTTCGGCTTGTTGCAAATGAGCGTCGGACGACAATGCATTTGATGAATCAATGAACTCCGTAAAACTGAACGTCTTGTCACGCTCACGACTGAAGTTCGATTCAAGACGAGACGTAAGAGACATTGGCAAGTAGATAAGAGACCTATTTTCAGTGTTGGCACCAATATGAATTGACCAGATAATGATTATAATGATGCAGCGATACATGATTGCACTATTTGTCGGATAGGCACACAAGACTGTA
>CAJNOL010004604.1:0-14751 GCA_905250125.1 Rotaria sordida
TATACGTCCAAACATTTGTACGTCTAAATCTATACGTCCAAACATTTATACGTCCAAATGTGTACGGCTTAATTTGTACGTCGAAATCAGTACATCTAAATATATACGTCTTAACATTTATACGTCCAAATCTTTGTACGGCTAAATCAATATGTCTAAATCAATACGTCCAAATGTTTACGTAGTCAAATTTATACGTTGGAACCTTTGTACGTCCAAATCTGTACGTGTAAATCAATACGTCCAAATTTATGCCTGTGTTTTGTGTTCTTTTGTATACGTTTGAATGTATGTATCTTTTTTACGTCCATTTTTGATGTCTATTTGTTATCTTCCCTCTCTGCAACGAGTGGTTAGTTTTTATATCTCTTATTCAGATTGCATTTTTTTTTAGTTTATTTGTTTACATTTAGTGAAGTTTGTTATTTGTGTAGTTTTTTATTATTGTATTGTATGAATATAATTGTTAGTGTTACATCAAATGTGTTTCAAGCACAATTAATAATAGCAATTTATAATTTGAATGTTATTACAACATAAGCAGTTTGTTTCCAATTATGTGTTTCACAAATGGTGGTGGTGGGTGCATTCCAGTTTCTCATATCTGTTTAATCTTATCATAAACATGATGGAATTTTATTCATCATGGATTCAAAATATTCGTGGTTGAATATTGTTTGTTAAGATATGTTTGTTTTCTCTTTAGAACTCATCGCATCAATGAACTTGATTATTGAAGATTATGGAAAATTATGATTGGAAGCAGAAGTAGATGGTAGAATCACATATGTAAAGCATTGTTTTTGGCACTACAGATGGATGGTAATGTGAAAAAGCATTCTATGGTCTATACGAGGTTAAAATAAGTATCTCATCATTTTTTTATTGATAAACATCTGAATGTCTATTTAAATTATACATTTATCACTTTTTAGAAACGAACAAACGTGCAAAAACTATATCTCTATCGTCTGGAGAATGGAAGATCAAAATTTCTTTCGATACATTCTTAGGCGTATTATACTAAATAGCAGTTAAAACATTGTATTGCTGCTTTTTATTGACATATAGAAGTTGAAGTCTATATTATTCAGCATGATTAGTAAGCTGACTTAAACCATATTGCTAGTAAGCTGTTTATCGTTTTCATTAGCTTGACACACTAAGAACTATATATGGAAATTTTCCAAACTAATACTGAATTAGTCAATGAGATATGCCCGCACCAGTGAATTAATTCTATTCTCAGATTATTCTTGAAAAGCTTCGAAAGAGTAATAATTGATAAACATATTTTTTCGTTATTCCAAGTTATTTTAGGTTTTTGTTCGCAAAACAAAGCAAATATTTAATTATTTATTTATTGACTTGGTTTTTATAACTTGTAGTAAATTTAGAATAGGTGATGGAAAATAGTTTAATTTTACCTAAATAAATAAAATAAACATTGATCTCTTTCTTGTGCTACTGTGTTTGTAAAGTCGCGCGCATCTCTAAGTTTTTCTATTATTTTTGTAGATGACTTCTTCTTCAACTCCTATATTGGCTGATTTTTCAACGTTATTAACTGAAAATCTCGTAAATATTGAACAACAACCACCACTTGAAATTGCAAATGTTCTTGTACCATATAAAATGCATTTTTCTTCTGAATATGAATGGATGAATGGTTGTATCCAAACTTATGGAAAATTATCATGCGATGAACCAGCGATTTATGCTGGAATATTAACCTTAATTAGTGCAATATCTGGTTCAACATTTTATGTTGATGAATGTAATGGACAAGAACGTCCCATAAATTTGTATGTTCATGTTATTGGTGAACCAGGTGTGTATTTGTACGGGACTATGAGTGTTATTGCCATATAATCTTGTCATCTTGTTGATGTGTTGTTAGCACCACCTCCAGTATGTAGTCATGAGTGTGAGCTGAGTTTTGGAGGTTTTCCATATGAAATATGTAAGACGGTATATGAATGAGGATGTCAAGTGTGGAATAATTTGTATTATGTTCGTAATCACTTTTTTAGGTAGTGGTAAATCTACTCCAGTGAATTACATAAAAGTAGCTATGTGCCAACTTATCGATTTATTTCCTGATTTATACAATAAGAAAGTAAATATAAATGATAAAATTATTAAAATGTCATCTGATGTACTACCTGATACTCATGATAATACATCAAATAATACACAATCCGGTATTGCAAGTAAAACCAAAAGTAATTCAAATGATTGTAGTAAAAAAAAATTAGTGGAAGAACGTGTGAAAATGATCGTCAATTTTGACACCGAATTGGCTTTATTTCGTCAAATGGCTCTGGTCAGTATCCGATTTTTTTAACTTCTAAATTTAAAGACTAAATTAAATATATTAATTTTTCATAGATTGGTGATTTGTTTGCCATTACTGACGAATTGGATAGTCAATTAGTTCGTTTGGGTGTCTTTAAGTCTAATGATGATACAGCAGCACCTGGTTCTAAATTGTTAACTCAAGCATACGATGGGATTCATCATGAATCACGTGGAACAGGAACATCAAAATATGTTATTGATAATGCAAAATTGGCAATTTTCGGTGCATCTACTGGAAATCGATATACATTCAACATGCGCAACTTTGCACAAAATATAGGCAATGATGGTGTTCTTGTTCGAATATCTTACCTAGTTATACCTCATGGAATACCCAAGTCCGTTTGTAACCGATTGCCAATTTCAATGCCGAATGCGTTGCATATTGCTACTGTAATTTCATTATTAGTAAATTGTGGTTATCCTGTGCAACTACGTTTCGAGAAGCTTCAATCAGATCTCGATAATGAACCACCAGGTGCGGTTTTTTCTTTAAAAAATAGTTCAAAATGTTGTTTTAAGAAAACGAGATTGCGAAATTTATCAAAATAACTATTTTACAGCAAATTCTTTCATTTCAGAGTAGCAAATTGCCAAAAATTGAAAAAATCATACCGTCTTGACTGTTCATTTATATTTAAATTTTTCCATGTATAGAAATGTACATGATATATAGAATAAAGGACTAATTTGTGAGAGATTTTACGTATATTTTAGAAGATTTGTTCAAAACAATCAGTAAATTGAATTATAGTATGCGAGCAATAATTAATACTTGAATTCAGTTATTGAAACCTTTGATGATTGAGTAAGACAAATTGAAGTATTAAAGCTTCCAAATATTAAATAATCGAACGATCGAACTGTAAGTGTATAAGTACACAATAAAATCTATCTTTTCTTTATTGTTTGGAAAAACTCGAACTGCATAGTTGAACATCTGAACAGTTGCATTTCAATTATTCAACAATCCAATAAATAAAATTGTTTTCAGTAAATAAATTCAAATTTGTCTTATGACACCACTGGCAAAGTCTTTAAATTGGAACTCAATTCAAGTTTTGTAAAATATAGAATCAGGGTTATAACTATCACATTTGAAAATAGTTCTCATCATCATATTGTTAGTCATAATTGTTTCTTTTTCTCTTAAAAAATAGAAATGTTGCCTTTATATCAAAGAGAACGAAGAAGTTTCATCGATGGTGAAGCATTACCAATATCATATGAATTGGTTCCTTCAACAAATACACGTAATAAACGACGAACCATCGATGTTGAAGAAGATGGCTCGACTCTCAGTGCTTATTCTCTTCTTGAAAAATTAATCAAGGAAGATTTGGCAAAATCTGAGGATATGAATCGTGCACCACATGTTAGAGCATTATATGCTAAAACAACTCAAAAACTACCACGTATAGTAGCAAATACTCATTTATTTTTTATTGCTATCCATTTATTAACAAGCAATGACTATGAATTATTTAACTATGTGTCTTTTCGTGAAGGTAGTGGTACAGCTAATTCTATCAATGGGTTATCAAGTCAATTTTTGGAAACAGCCAAAAATGTTGTCTATAATTATATGAAAATGCATTTCAAAATTGAAAAAATTAAAGTTGGTGATGTTGAAGTTGTACGAGGAAAATTTATAATTGATGTAACCAAAGAAGCAATTTTAGCTGGATACAATCTTTTTAAATACATGCAGGACATTCAGCTTGCTGTATTTGACTTATCTGGTCTTGATGGCACAGTTAAAACACGTCTGGCAAATAGTTCTCGAAAAGTTGAAGAAGTTCGAAAACAATTGACGTTAAGGTTAATATTAATTTTCTTTTAATAAGAAGTCTAAGAGAGGTTTGAACTATAATAGAAAGCTTTTGTATTCGTTATCTGAAGTTTTTTGGAAAAAACGAAAATCATGGTTCATTCATTTTATTTAAAGATTGATGCTTCATTTTTAATCTATAAATTGATGGTAAACGTTGAACATAATTCAATACTTTATAACACAAAATATTGAGTGTATGAATTCGATTATGCTTATTATATTTCTACACAAGAAATATTAAAAATAGCTTCATTAGGTTTTCTATTAAGATATATATGAACCAGTATTATGGATACACTATTATTTCACAAGACGAAATCAGATGGTTTTTAAGAGTTGAAAATTTTATTGAACATTTTGTCTATTCAAGAAAAACTAAGTTTATTTTGATGAAATTTTATTTCAATATATTTTATCGGTATTATTCTTTGTTGACAATTCTGTTAGTATAAGATATTTTTCTTATTAAAATGTTATTTAAAGGAATAGAGTATTAAGTTTAACTAAGTGCATATACTTTTTTTAGTAATCCTTATTCATAAGTCATTTTGTCTCTTTTATTTTTATATAGCATGATTCAACCACAAGAATCAGATACTGCATTGATATTTAAATTGCCTAGTCCAATATTAAAACGAGTTTGGATCACCAATAAAAGAGATGCACCATCATGGGCAGGCATCTTTTCTCAAAGCTCAAAAAAATCTCCTAACAGTAAAACAACGGAGCGAGGAACAAAAGCAATTGATACTTTACTTGAATGCGGTCTCATTCATCAATGTAATTATTTACCAAAGAATAGTGGTTTATGGAAAGCTTCACCAGCAGAAATCTTGCTTTCAGAATCTCTTCAAATTGCTTTATATGAATATGTTGGAATTAATGTAAACCAATATGAACAATTGTATGAAGAATGGCTTTATCCAAGCGATCTTACGACAATGACTGAGGCATTAATCGACCATTTAATTAGTGCACCAGATATATATGCCAAATATTATCGTAATTATGCACCTGAAAAATTTACAGAATTTGGTTTACGTATTAAAAAGTTAGAACGTGATGGAGTAATAGGAAAAATTGAAATTGATGGTAAAGTTAAATGGAAATTCATTAATTATCATAATCCAGTCGATCATGAACAAAATGATAACATGAATAATTATGTTTTGAATAGAATTGAAACTTGTCAACTTGAAGAGATCTCATCCATCGAACATGGTCTGAAACGAAAGTTGACAAAGTTAGTGAAACGAAATGAAATCATCATTTCACCAAGTTCGAGTTTTATGGTAACACCAGCCAAACGTACTCATCGTGAACAGGACTCAATACCGGTAAACTTAATATATTTTTAAAAAATTATAGAAATAAAAGCTTAGATATTAAAAGTGACTTTATAAGATTTCAAAACAATTTTAAGATAACGATGTATATGTATTGGAAATATCTCAAGTACATTCATAGAAGTTTCGTTAAATTTATACGTTTCGTCTTTATGCTTAGTTCTGATTCTAATAACATTTTATATTTTGTCGGAATCTTTTTTAATCCAAATAATTCATTTAGAGCTTGGAGGAAGGAACTACTCATTTTCAAAACATTTTGTCATCGAACAACAATAATATTACTACTTCAAATCGTGAAAGTAGAGTAAATGAACAAAACACTTCCAACAATGTTAAAATGGATATGCATCGAACAATAGCTTCTTCACAAAATACTGTTGATGCTAATACAACTGATTGTGTCATGTTTACTTCTACACCATCTACTATTACTACTTCAAATATCACTTCCAAGAATAGTATACTACCATCAATTCATACAAAGAATTGTCTTGCTGCATCTTCATCTGATCTTGGGATGACGTCAAATGTAACCAGTCATAATAAAATAGTTTATTTACCGATGAATGTTGAAGTGAGTTTTTTTAGTCCTATTTCTCATATATGGATAATGAATAGCTTGAAAATGGTATGAGAGACCGTACAAGAAAAAGACAAATACTCTTTTTGTAAGGATATATCTTCAAATTGAAAGGGACAAATTAGGTTTTTTGTGCAGATGCATTTCATCATTGTTTTTCTAATCACATTGATGATAAAAATATTAACCTTGGAAATTCAAAAGCTTTAACTATATCAAAAATTTTGATGCTAAGGTAAGCAGTATTTTCAGGACAGAAAGTGTACATGGTCATTGTAGTTGATTTTCTCTGAAATCTAGATAGGAATAATCATTGCAATAACGGCCGTTAACTTTGCATGAAAAATATTAGTCACTTGCACAGTAGAGGCTAATGATTTAACAGAAAAAGAATTCGAAATAAAAAAAAATATTAAATAAATTGTCGAACGAAACTATTGAACAATATAAAGTCGATTGACAGAGTATGAAAATATTTAGTATATAAAACTGAAGGAAATAAACGTTCTATATCTTTAATGTTTGATATATTTATTTCTCTTGATCTTCCATTACACCAGCTACATTGGTTATTTAATATTTCGTCAGTTTGCTTCGTGTGTATTTATTGCATCATTTCTATTAGTATCATAGACATAGACGATTGTAAATAACTTTAGAAAATATTGAATGGCTCTAAGCAGTAATGGAAAGAATTTTGAAGTTTTTCCAAAGTTATATATCATAATGTATATTTTCCACATCTTAAGATGCAGAATTCCATATTGTAAGCACATTACGTTTAACTTTTTTCAATTTTGAAAAGTGTAGCACATTTCGATTATTCATATTTTTCATACTACTTGTAGAATATTGAATCATCACCAACTCCTCTTTGTAAAAGTGATAAAAATCTTATGAATCTCATCGGAATTACTTCATCTCCTGCTTATCCAATTGATTTACTTGAACCAACAGGAAATACACCAGTCGATATACCAAATATTACCTCATTTTTTGACAATTTATCTACTTATGCAAAACCTGTTTCATCGTTTGATGATACGGAAAACCAAGTGAATTTTAATAATGTTCCTGCTACTAATTCTCTTACATTATCACCAATTCTACCATTACCTATACCTACACCTACATCTGCTTTTAGTCATACCGATTCAGCTGCTTCATGTAATCAATTGGTAAATATGGACAATGACATACCTATTCTTCAAACATCATCTGAACAACATTCACTCCTGGCACGATGTGGAATTTCTACATATTCATCGACACCTGTCAAAACTTCTATTGGATTTAACTCGAATAAATCACCCGTATGTAATCTTTCTAATTCATTTGGTAACAAGGTCAATATGGCAACAAAATTGAATGAACCTAAAGTTAGATTTGTATCGAAGCAAACAGAAATAGCCGATGGTTTTACAGAAAGCTCAATTGAAATTACCAGTGAGTTTCTTTTGTTTTTATCTGTTATCAACTTCGTATATTTTTGCTTGATATATTATATTCTAGACCATCCAACAGATATAATTCCTGAAGATGCACGTGATGATATTCCACTAGGTGGACCAAAAGATAAGAACTGGAATCCAGGAAAATATGGTATTGCTCAATGGTCAAAACAACGTAGGTTACTTGTCTTAATGAAATAGTTGCATTTCAGAGTAAAGCTCGTCCATGTTAATGAAAGCCAGTTTTGACTAGAAATTTTGTTCTATTACAGAGCGAAAACGAATCGAACCGAACTCGAATTGATTTTTCAGAAGTTTATTCGAATCGAACTTGATTCAGAAGATTACAGTTCAGTTTGCTCTGTTTCCTACAATATATGAGGAAATTTCAATGATAGTTTTCTCTTCGTAGATACTATTATTTAATAACTACACGTAATATAAAATATTGAAGCGTGTAAAAGAAATAGTTCGAATGAATTATAACGAATACATGTTGTTATTGCAGGTATCATGTCATATTTGGATGAAAAAAGGTCTGACATATACAAAGTCATTCTTACTGGAAATTGGGGTGTCTGTGCGACAAAGTCAGTAATATCAAAAATGTTATCCAGACAATATTCAGGATTAGGCACTGGGGCATTATGTCGTTTGGATTCAGAGGGTCTTGTAAAACTGCAACCAATCTATGCATATATGGATGGTGAAAAGTATAAGATTGCAAATGGTTATTTGAAAATGGTGCCTGATGATAGTGGTACGAATCGTCGAGCGTTCATGAGTAAATTAGCAGGATACGAAGTTACAGTAGCAAGCTATCTGGAATCGTTTATTGATCGATCAAAAATTAAATTCGATCCATTATGCAACAAACCACTGATTTATACATTAACGCGAGAAAATGATATTACAGCATCAACTTATTTTTTCTCACCTTATTTTAAAGAAATTATTGAATCTTTTACTTTGTATAAAGAACGTCTACAAGTCGATACACATTCCATTTTGTGCAATCCTCACAAGGAGCGTCCAATCTATATGAATAGTAAAGGTTCGTTTAATATGCACTCCAATAACAGATTCGAGAAATATTCTTGCTAATCTAGTGGACAAAAAGATCTTTTCTATAACTTCTGCAGCTTTATTTTGATACTTTTTTTTGATCACGATATTAAAAATTTGGCAAATGAATATATAGGAAGTGTTTAAATGTTGGAGTATTAAATATTATTATTCTTTTTTTTCCTTTGCAGCTAAAGATGCATTTCTTCTTGAACAACAACAACTACGAAGTAGAGCATCAAAAAAGCTCAGGGATCAATTAGGTGAACCACCAGTGGTCAACAGCAAGCTTCGTTCAGGCAGTCATAGTAAAAACAAACATACAACTGGATAATTTCTTTTGCATGTTTGTCATTTACTTCGTTCACATTATTTTTCTATCTCTTCTAGTCATCCGATTAGCATATTGAAAAAACGTTCTATTCATTTTTTTAAGTTTAAAACAGATAAACTAGATTTTCTTTTCTTTATTAAATTTTGTTTCATTTCTGCTCTATTGTTCTTTACCTTGTTGGTTATTATAGCGTTTTGCTATATATATTACTGTACTGTGTTTTGTTCATCATTGTGATTTTTGTGAAACAGTACACTTTTTTTCTTTCAGTTTTTTTTTGTTAAGATGAAAATTGTGACCTTTAGTTGTCACAAACATAATTACTTTGTTTAGCAAGTAATTATCTTCGTAAGTTTGGTGATTCACTTTTTCTTCTTCATAATACTTATATTTCTTTTTTGTTCTCATTTATTTTTTCATAGATATTGCTGAACAATATTATTCTTGTTTTTTTTGTGAGTTAAGTTAAAGGACCATTGAACAAGAATAAAGCGATGAAAAATAAACTTAAAATAATAAGAAATGAAAATTATTTTTCATTATGAGTAATAAAAAATGGAATAAACGAAAAGTAGGCAGAGTTATAGCCAATAGACCGGTTTTACCGGTTTCTCTCACTTTCTACGGATGTAGATGAAAAGAAAAAAACGGCATATGCTTGCGCCTACAAGAAGAAAGAGAAATTGGTAAAGTTGGTTTACAGTTATTAACTTGGAGATAAAACTGCTATCGAAAGTATCGTACAATATCGTATACGATTTCTATGTTTATTTTTATCAATTTGTGCTTCCTTTTTAAGATAAAGTTTTTCTTCTTCTTTTTCAAAATGCAAATGGCTACTGCTATTGAAATTGATAATTTATCATCAATGATTCAAGATCTTGGGATAGAAGCTTTTATGATTGTAGCACGATTGGACGCTATTTTTCAACCTGTACCAACAAATCCACGAACACTTCAGTTCTATGATAAAGTCGAAATTTTTACTGGTATCTTGAATTTCCATTTAGCTCCAAAGGTATTCGTCGTAAAAGACGTCGAGATGACCTTAAATCTTGTCGAATGTAACCGTTCAATTGTTGAGCGGCTTCTCAATTTTCCTTCACTTAATGATATTATTCGAAAATTTCAAGAATATGAAACAATAACATCACAACAACTCAACATGGTTAATCCAAAAGTCCTCATGCCATTCATAAATATCTGTATTCAATGCAAAAAAGTATTAACTGATTATGGATTTGCTTATTCTACTCGAGTACTTTATATTGATCGAATTGAAGAAGCGTCTGTTATTCATGCACACTGTAAGCCGTGTCACTTGAAGTATAGCTGTTCGAGTGTTGAACAATGTGGCATGAGTAAGTTAGCTTCACATTATCTGTTGGATAGTTTTTGATATATAGAAGAAGAACAAAAAATTAGAAAAACGAGTTTCTTGAGTAGCATCTGTTTAAAAGAATCACAAAGTAGTGATAAAAATAAACTAAGACACACCAAAGGATTATCTGGGAATAAGATTTATCACAACATTTTGATCACTTCCTATGATACCTTTTTCATCAATAAAATTTATAACTTTCCATATTTATAGATCTGTCTCAATACTTTTAATACTATACTACCATATTCTTCATAAATTTTAGACTATCGAGTTGTTACAAAAGAATCATTCAATTTTTCTGATTGTATTCATTTTTCTGGTGATTTGGCTTATTCAAAAGTTCTTCTGCATTGGCGCTCTTCTCTACTCATCGACGATGATTCAACTTTTACAGGATTTTGTCGTTCTATCATTAACACATTATACGAACTTTATCCATCTTCGGCTAATTTCATTACTCCAAATGCTTTATCACAACGATTTGAAACAGTATATATTTTATGGGAGTTAGTTAGATTTGAGTTGATGCTTGGAAATGAAGAACAAGTGCTATTACCACTATCATTATCACCAGCATCAAGGGCAAGCTTTTTGGAAGGCTTTCTAGATTATTATTATTCATTATTTGTATTGTTCTGGTCACGTCATCAATATGTTCCTAATACAAAGTGTGATAAA
This sequence comes from Rotaria sordida, assembly GCA_905250125.1. Taxonomy (NCBI): domain Eukaryota; kingdom Metazoa; phylum Rotifera; class Eurotatoria; order Philodinida; family Philodinidae; genus Rotaria; species Rotaria sordida. The sequence goes on from CAJNOL010004604.1 coordinate 11,037, forward strand.
CAAATATGTTCAAAAGTAGCACTTTGTGATGGTCACCAAAAATGTGGTCGTATCGTCTGTGCTTACTCAGACATTGTAGATACTTCCATCGTCGAGACTGGTCCAATTAATGTTGGTTGTCCTTATGCACCAATGCGACGACGACATCCCATACAAAATCAGCAGGAAAACAGCACAAAAAATGAAACAAAAGGTAAAAATGAAGAGTTGCTTTTCCTTCTACAATTATTTCATAATTAAGAATGAGTAGCGAATGTGGATGCTAAAATAATCATTCACTATGCATCATTTTTATCCGAATCAATAGAACAATCTGCATTTGAAGTCTATTTATTGAGCTAGATAATAAAACATATTGACTTGTGGAATCTTTATATATTTTACGTCACGTAGCATTTCAAATAGTGAAGCTTTTATAATTGACTTGCTGTGTGCAACGATAATGTATGCTTCATCAGTGACGACTCATCTGACTTATACATAAAAGCCTGGAGCAGAAAAACTAAACATGCTATCCTAATTATATATATATATGTCACAGACAAAATTAAACTTTAGGCAAAATTGATTTCATATTAGGCGCATAATTTTAGTTTTTTTTTTCTTTTATTTAGAAAGGATTTCTAATTATCATTTGCCATCAGAAATTTCGACAGATCATTTGATTATTTCATTAATGAACACAAAAAAAAAATCTTTCCGTAGATACAACAGATACGATACATGTTGAAGGTTAAACTAACAGACCCAAGATTTTACACATAAAAGAAATTATTGACAAACTTTAAATTATTTATTTATTTAATTTTTCTTTTGTGCAATAGAATATTTTTAGTTCGACTGAAGATAAAAAATTCTTTTTTATATCAGAAATTATTTGCGAATTGAATACCTCACATAGCGTGTCTACTAATTAACATCATATGGTATCAGTTGTTTGATGATTATCTCTTTTCTTTTTATACTGAGAATGAAATGTGACTGATCATCTGTACAGGTATTGCTAAGAGAAAAACAATTGATATTTAATTTTTATTATTATCTTTAATAAAAAAAAACCTATTCTCAAACCATATAATTACAAATTAGTTTTATATATTTTATTTTATTTTTTTCCTTTCTCTCCTTTTTATCCGGTTTTTTGATCGGGCACAAGCCAGAAAATTATTCTTATGATAAACAAGTTTAAAAAGTCAATATTGTATTTTAATTTCATTTAGTTAACATTATATGGTATCAGCTGTTTGATGATTATCTCTTGCTTTTCTATATTAAGAATAAAATGTAAATGATCGTCTATAAACGTATGGATACAAAAAAAACCAACTGTTATGTACCTTTTATCATTATTATCTTTGATAAAAAAATAAACTATTCTCAAACCATACGATTACTAATTATACTTTATATATTTTTTTTAATTCTCATTTTGTGTTCTTCTTTTTCCATTTTTTCGTCGGACACAAGCCACAGAATTATTCTTATGGTAAACAAAATTGAGAAAGTTAATATTCTATATGGGTTTGATTTAGTTAAGATTATTTAGTATCAATTGTTTGATGATTATTTCCTTTCTTTTTATACTGAGAATGGAATGTAACAGATCACTTATAAAGTTATCGCTAAGAAAAAAAACAATGATATTTAACTTTTATTATTATTATCTTAATAAAAAAAAAATATATTCTGAAACCATATGATTACCAATTAGATTCATATATTTTGTTTTTTTCTTCTTCCAATTTTTTCCTTCTTTTCCTCTATTTTTTTTCTTTTTTCGGTCGGGCACCATCCAGAAAATCATTCTTATGGGAAAAAAATTGAAAAACTCAATATTTTATATTAATTTGGTTTAGTTAATATCATATGGTATTAGCTGTTTGATGATTATCTCTTGTTTTTCGATGTTAAGAATGAAATGTAACTGATCATCTATAAAGTTATTGCTAAGAAAAAGCAATTGATATTTAACTTTTATTATTATTATCTTAATAAAAAAAAACTATTCTCAACCAAACATTACTAATGACATTTTATATATTTTTTTATTCTCATTTTGTTCTCTTTTCTCTCTCCTTCCTAGCGAACTCTACATCTTTCTAAATCTAATAATGATTTTAATAGAAAAGCTAGTGAATTCTACAGCTTCCTAAATGTAATGAGAATTTAAATAGAAAAATCTACCGAACTCTACATCTTCCTAAATGTAATGATAATTTAAATAGAAAAGACTAGCGAACTCTACATCTCAAATTTACTATATACTTTTGAATGAAAATCATAAAATTTGTAATTCCACTACTTTTCATCAATCACTAAAACAATGAAATTTAATTTCGTTTAAAAATTTAAATTTTCAAAATCTAGGCTTAATTCTGTCTAATACTCAATTTTGCCTGACACATATATATAACTAGTATTTTTCGTGTCGGAATATAAAACAAGAAATCACTTTTTTAAGCAGTTGTATACATTGCAATAGTAATCGGGAAAGTGTCAACGTATAATTTTTTCTTTTTTTTTAATTTTCAGATCATTCTGCTCTGTATTGTCCAAGTCATCAATCATTCACCAATATCGTTCTTCCTCAACAATCAACCGAATTATATAAACTAGCTCATGAACTAGATCAAAAAGATCATAACTTTCTTCAACACAATACACAATGCAATGTTTATCGAGATGACTTAGACGATATTCACAAGAATAAAGGTTATGGAGTTTTAGTTACATTCCTATCTTGCCAAATAGTTATAGGTTTTGATGAGAGCATTCGTGCCGAGGGCATGAGGCGTGTTACACGCCATTTTCTCAGAATGCTACAACGAAAGGCAGAAATGCCAAATGATCTTGTCTACGATTCAGCCTGCACTCTTCGTCTTCATTGGCATCGACATATGGGGACTGCTTTTCTTCAGCGATCAAAACATACTGAAAAATTGATTAACATGACAGTCGTTATTGATCGGTTCCACATGAAGAATCATAAGCGTCAAATGTGCCAAGGAGAGATGAAGGCCGACCATCCCATTCACAATGGTAGATTCGACAAAATTAATACAGAATTATGTGAACAGTATTTTAATTATTTATCTCGTCTCAAAGCTTCACTTCGAAGTTTTAATTATCCAGCATCGTCAATTTTTCTTCTTCTTTTGTTCCATCTAAGAAACTGCTCAAAAAGTGGCATATCAGCATCAAGCATTGGTATTGCAAAATCATTCATCCCCTTCGACATGTTTGCAATACGAAAAAGAATGAACTCGTTAAGTCAAAATGAACATATACAAGAGCATGATGCTCCAGATGTATGGGGTGTCTCACATGACTACACGTAATAAACAATAAACTGTTATTTTCACACAACAGATTTTTTTAAATAAATTTTTTCATCACTCGTACTGTTTCACTTGAATTTCAAACAGCTCCAATAAAAGTACTTTTACACTAACATTTAACTGAGCAAAGCCATGCTACGAACACCAAAATACAAAAGCTACAGTTGCTCACCAAAACGACGTGCACTAAAGAGTTTCTCGTATCACACTTTTCGAAGAGAATCCTCTGTTACCTATGAGTAACAAAGTAATTGGTCTATCGAAAAGGGCGTGTACATTCACACCGATAGATTAGGACGTACAGATTCGGGGATATAGATTTCGACGTATACATTACTACGTATAGATTTCGACGTATGGATTAGGACGTACAGATT
>CAJNOL010004605.1:0-14749 GCA_905250125.1 Rotaria sordida
TCATGAAAGCATATTTTTGCTGAGTATTTAGTGTAAATTGTCTGATAGTATCTTGTTTTGTTGGAAATAATATTGCATTGGTTGTAGTTACAGGTGGAACTCTTGTAGCTCTCGTTTTAATAGGACTTGTTGGAATTTCAGTGGCTACGACCAGTGTTTTTAATATTAAGTACCACAAGCAAAAGCAAAGTACCCGAGGTACTTACGATTTTGAAAAAGTATCGTGTTTTGCACTTTGCTCGAAAAACAAAATATCTTGATAGTATTTTGTAAAATAAAAAAGCACTTTGCTCATTTGTTCGCCATTGTTTAAAAATTGCTCTTTTTCCTTTTGTTTACATATTCGATTGTATTTATAGATGGAGCTAAGAAGCTTTTTTTTAATTTGACCGAATGTATCATTGAAATTTCTTTTCTTTTTCTAGATATTGAATTGAACCTTGTTTTTATAGATAACTTTACTTGTTCTTATTTGATATTTAGCTTTGGCTCTTCTTTAATTTATATTTATTCATTCAATTGTTGTACATCATTTATATTTATTCATTCGATCGTTTTACTTAATTTATATTTATTTATTCAATTGTTCTATTTAATACATTGTAAAAAAAACTAGGTGAGTGCAGTAATATTATTATTTACTTTCCTTTATTTAGCATGTTTGATTATATTTATGATTATGATGGAACAAACAAATCTCGATAAATCATCTGGTTCAACATTATTAACAACTAATATTAATATTAATAATTTTCAAGGTGAACAGGTTTTAAATGATCGATTTCATTTATCTGTTAATGATAATAAAATTTCAGATCAAGGAGTAGTTATTATCGATGAAATTGAAACAGAAATTATAGTGGATTCATCTAATGAAAATAGAATACATATATCAACAAATTTGGCCATGGATCATGATTATGATATGGCAATAGTAGATGCAACAACAGTAACAACCGATCCATCAAATAAATCATCGAAGAAAACAATTCCTCGTTATTTACCTGCATGGGAAAAACAACTAGAATCTTTTTATAAAACATATACATTTGATATATTTGGTATTAGACACGAGAAACTCGTTTGCTGGTTGTACAACAAAAAAGATAAAAATGGAAATGATAGTCTTGGATGTAAACTTTGTCAAAAATATCAAAAAACATTGAACTCAAATGGAAAAATTAATTTATGGTGTACAACAGGTTATAAAATAATGAAATTATCAAAAATAAAAGAACATAAAGATAATGAAGTTCATAAACAAGCACAAGAACTTGAATTACAAACAGCATCTCATTCTCAACCTACTTGGACAACAACTCAAATAAAAGAAAGAAATAAACATGAAGCTGCAATACAAAATTTAATTCTTTCTGCTGTTTATGTCTGTCAACAGGATCAATCTCTCAACTCATTTGAGAAATTATGTACTTTGATTGAAGCTCTTGGTGTTAAATTATTACCAGCGGAAATAGGTAGCGTATCATATCGTAATGACAACGCGGCTCTCGATTTTTTACGTCATATTGCTTCGTATTTACATGAAGAAATTCTTGAAAAGATAAAAAATAGTCCATCTATAGGTAAAAATAAATAAAAAAATTTAATCATGATTTTATTGACTATTTTAGGTTGGATGCTTGATGAAAGTACATCTCGTACCGTAGAAAAAAGTCTGATAATCTATGTCAGATATTTGGAAAATGATGAAGCCAAAACAAGTTTTTATGGTATATTAGCTTTAGATGGTGATGGCTCGGCTGATAATATAGTCAAATGTATTGAATCATTATGGAGAGCAGATGATTTAAATCCTGAAAAAACGTGTTGGTTTGCAACTGATAATGCTGCTACATTTACAGGTACTGTACCTTTGTTTCTTTTTGAATTGTCAAATATAAGTGTTGTAGGGATAAACAATGGTGTTATTGCTAAATTAAAACGTAATTTTGGTATAGAATTTGTTGAATTAAATACATGTGTAGCACATACATTTGCATTGGTTGGAAATCAAGCTGGATTTATCAAATACGGTACGTAATATATACTTTTATTCATTAATGAAAAAAGTATTTTATAGATAATGAAGAAAAATCTAGAAAACGCGAATTAATTTCCAAACTGGAAGGTATAATAGGAAAAATTTACCAGTATTTTGGTTCAAGTGCAACTCGAACCTTCAAGCTAAAATGTTGGCAAAATTTGTTGGAAATTCCCGAATTGAAATTTAAACGATTGTTCCAAATTCGATGGACGGCTATTCGAGATTCAATAAAACCAATTATGTTAAATATTACACCAGGTAAACTTTTGTACAAATTGCTTTATCTTCAGGCTTTTATTCTTGGGATTCTGTTATAGAAAATCAAGCATTATTAGCAACACTTCAAGAATCCAAATTTGATAAAAGTTTAACCAATAATGATCGTCAAGCAGCAGCTGATCTTTTAACATCAATATTAGATGATGAATTTTTATTTATGATACACTTTCATTATGATTTACACGAATGTGTATTAGGTGAGATAATTTTTATTGTTTCTTGCGATTATTTTATTTCAATTATAGGTGATTTAACAAAAATCCTTCAGAACGATGATTTACCATATTTTACCTTTATGAACATATTTAATGAAAAAAAAATTATTTTAAACAATTGGTTGTCGCAAAAAAAAAAGAATCACAACCTGTTCTTGGTCCATCATTAACCGAATACGTCAACCACATGAAGAAGAACAATTCTTATGGTGCTTTTTCAATTGCTGCAATTGATCGTTTAAAAATGTATAGTGAATGTTTTACTCATATTAGTCAATTATTATTAGAAATAGATCAGAGATTTAAACCGTCAAAAGTTCAACAATCATTTGTTGTTTTATTCGAACCTGATTATCTGATTCAAAACAAAGATCAAGTTTCTAAATCTAATTATGGCCGCCAAGAACTCGAATATCTTTTGTACAAATATAAAAATCTTACTGGTTTCAATATATCTCAATGTCGAAATGAATGGGAAATTATAAAAATATCATTAAGTGAATTTGTATCAAATAATCAACAGCAAAATTCGAGAAGAAAATTTTGGAAATCGTTTATAATATGGAAAGAAGCTATTGATGACTCCTTTCGTGAACGGCACAAAAATCTTTTAATACTATTGTCTATTTATTTAATATCACCAATTAATTCCTGTGAATGTGAACGTGGATATTCAGTCTCTAATCGTATTCAAACAAATGGTCGTTCAAGAATAATGATCAATACTCTTGATGTGTTAATGAATGTAAGATTACTCTTTCCACATGATTTACGAAGGTAAACTATTGTTTCACGTAAAAGTAAAAATCAACATGCTTTTTTCGAATTCTTTTTAGTGATCAATGTCGGAATATTATTGAACGAGCTTATAAATCATGGAATGGACGAGATGAAAATCGTCGAATTAATCGCGCAAAATTAATTGTTGATGTACCTGATGATTATATTGCAGCAAAACAAGCACGTTCTACTGGTAAACAAAAACGGCACCTTACAACAACTGATGATTGTCCAATTAAATCGAAAAAACAAAAAACTAAAGCTATTAAATGCGCCAATGGTTGTGGTAAATGTATTGCTGATAATGATCTAACAGAAATACATGCAATTCAATGTTGTCATCAAACCGAGTATTATGATTGGGTTGAAGATAACTGTTCTCGATGGTTATGTAATACTTGTCGTATTAAATTAGGAATTTCAACTGAATCAACTACATGGTTTTGCGAAGATTGCATCGACATGCATGAAGAAGAAGAAGAACAATGGTAATTTATATTTTATTTTATTTTTATTTTGTTGTATATACAATAGTAAAGGTTAATTCAGAGAAGTGTTTATTTAACTTAGTCAGATGAATATGTGTATTTTTATCTTTATCTACAACTTTTTTGTGTATTGTTTTTTGTACAGAAACATATTATCAATTAATAAAGGTCAATAGTATTTTTTTTCTTTGTTTTTCTTAACATTTCTTTCTTTTGGTACGTTGGATACTTTGTTGTTTAAAACAAAGTACCGCTTAGCACTTTGCCAATAGAAGCAAAGTACCTAAATGTACTTTATTTTAGATTTCTGTTAAAAACTCTGGCTACGACTTCAACCTGTGTTTCATCATCTCGTATTTCCAGAGTACCTTCACCTGAAATTAAGTAGTTTCTTGCTTCATCTCGTCGACCTTCAATGTCACGTTTCCACCCTTTAATCATGGCGCTGTGATGCACGTGAGCTACCACAAATGTGTTGACGTCGTGTATGGTGCCATAATTATTTTGGTCCCAAATGTGTCTGCTGCCTAAATCAAAACAAAATATTTTCGAAATATAGCAGTAATTAACTCACCATTTAGTAATGCAAATCTATCTGTATTATTAATTGCTTGTAATGCATCATGAACATAGCGTTGTTCCTGAGTACCTGTCAATGCAGAATAAGCGTTTGTGGTAGTCTCATTTACAATGGAGAGCAAATGCAAAAGTTGTTCAGGATCGTCTTCTTCTGCATTTGCATCGCCTTCATAGTAGTTAGGCATCAAAATACGGTCAATGCTGTTGTCATTTTGGGCTTCTAAAAGAACTTGATGAAGGTGCTCATCTAGATCGTGTTTGCATTCGTGCAAAAGTTCTATATTTTCTATAATCTTAAGCGAGTTGGGAGAGATCAATAACCTTCGAGCTTCCAATGCTTCAGACCATGTCTCGTTCGTTGCACAAAGGTTCTGGACTGATCGCCATGGCACGAATAATGTTAACAACGCGCGACAATAACGTTCATGTGTTTCTTGTCGTTCGCGGCGAGGTATTTGAGGACCTATCAGAACTGGTACTACTGGAATGGAACGTTTAATTACGAGATGAGATGTTGATTATGGATGTGCGCTGTCAAATGTATGACGTTCATTCATTTTCGTTCCTTCTGTAGGTAATTGTTGGCCTTGAGAATCGGTTACATTCTTTAGTAAATGACGATCCGATTTGTCGATAAGCTTCTTGTGAAAATGGCTCACAAAGTCATTTAAGCACAGTGTACTTAGATCCTTTGATCGATGCTGATAGTCAAGACGAGTATTGACCAAGACATACTGATCGCCGCTGTTGGTTTTTGTGGATTCTAATAAAAATTGTTCTTCGATTTCGTTTTTATCTTCTCCTTGTTCATCATAGAAAGGCGTTGAAGTCTCTAGAAAACCACATATTAAAAATCTAAACAATTATTTTAAAAAGTTCTACCATCTATTCTTTCTTCAACAATTTCTTTTTCGTTAATTCGTGCTTTATTTAGTTCTGTTTGTAGATAGTTTTCGATTGAAATAAGAAAAAGATTTTTGAACGTATGTGTAGCGTAGTGGTCACCATAGTTCATTAGATATGATGCAACTTGAACACCTGAAACTTCTTGTTGTGAAGCAATCATATTGAAGCAGCGTAACACTAGTTTACGCGATTTGTCAACAATATTATCTGTGCTATTAGAAATTCGTTCATGCTCGATAGATTTGATGCCTTGTTGTGCAAGTGCAAACATATCATAGAAGGCCAGAGTAGACTTTGTCACGTAGTCAGCTATATAATAGACTAATGCTTTGGCGTCGTTACCACTCCAGATGAATTTAATGTCCATGTTCGATCGGCACGCACTTAAAAGCCATTCATTAAAGTTATTGATCCACGGATGTGATCGACGCATAGTTATCTGACCTGTTGTAAGGTCAATATTAGAAACATTCACTAGTGCGCGTGGCATGCGCATTCGACAGGTTTTTGAACTATCATTCTTGCCTTTAGAATATTTATAGCAAGTTGCAGAATGCTTGTGAATATTGCAGGTTGTGACCAATTGAACTATATCTTTGCGAAACGTTTGATCAAAGTCTTCCAATGCAGGATTTGGTGTTGGGAGACATGCTGTTATAACTTCACTTGCTGTTGATCCAATTTCTCCTAGGATGAAGTGAAAATTATAATTAAAGATCTACTAAAAGCTTCAAAGCTCACCAATTGATGTTCTATTATCTCTTGCTGTACTTGTTTCTTTGTCGGTTTCATCTTAAAAAAGAATGTTGATATTCAAAAGTACAAAAAATATAAGTCTCATGAATATATAGTAAGAATAAGTGATTCGAATGAAATGTTTTGCATTAATGAAAATGTTCCGGAAGCTCAAGTTCAAGGCAAAGCAGTGATACACTATCAGGGTGTAAAACAGTATCAAGTGGGCGAATATAAAAACTTCAAGTCACAGATTCAAATAATGTCAAATATATTACCTCGAAACGAATCTAAATCTTCTTTTATGACATCTTCTAAATATTTTAGTAAATTTTCACGAAAATCTTGATTTTGAATATTTTCTTTCAGTTGAGCTGGAGTATATTCATGATTGAGCCAAATCAAGAGATGTAAATGGAGCGATCCTCTTCCTTGACTCTCTACAGTGCCGAAATACGCTTTTGTAGGACCGAGCACACCGCCGACCACTAGGCTTTTCAAATTTTTTTTTATTAAACAGTTGAAGAACTTCGCAGTTGCAACAGGGTGCGTTGCGATAATTTTAGCACGCTCATAACTTGTACGCAGGACTTCTGGCAGAACGTTATCAAGGTCGAGATCAACACCTTCAAAGTAAAGTGCCACTGGACTATGGATGTCAGCCGGATTGATTGTGAGGAAAAGACTAGGAAGACCAAGATAAAAACACAAAGAATGAATTTTCGTACGAAGAGCTGATCGTGAATGAGCTGAGTCCATGACATGACCACTAATAATTTTGATATGCTTCCTCAACGTATTTATTCTCTCGTCAGTAACTTTTGAATAATGCGCTTTTGAGATATTAATAAGGGCTGCTGCTACATCTTCAGAACTCAATGAGTTAAGAACTTGTGCGAATTGTTGAAACCATGATCTTGTTGTCATTAGTTGGGCGTGGAAACATGCTGTTCGGCGTTGTAAAATATTGAAGACAACAAATATAAATGAGTAGTGCTCTTCAAAGCGGCGATCTGCATACGAAAGAAGATATCTGAGATGCTCACGAAAATTGATTTGAATCAGTCGAGAACCATCCTCAAGCCCACCACATCCATATGGGAATAGGGCGGGAAAGATTCCTAATAAAAGATTTGGATTAGAATATTCATTGGCAGGTTTGTTGCCACGAGGAATTATGTATACAGTGTTTTGTTTAGAGTTTTGCTCGGTGTCTTTTCCGTGTGTTTTTTTTTGGCGCTTGTGTTTTAATTCGTTCTAAAAGATGTTCAGCAACTTCATCAGACGACACTTTGGTACCATTGAAATCTAACACAGCACTATAACATAAACAATATTAGTGCAAAAATATCAACATGTCTCTTTGTCTTACCTTGAGATTATAGGTATAACTGTTGTATTGTTAAATTCAGATGTATTGATCAACGGATCAGGAATGTAACTTGCTCTTTCATTTTCAGCTGCTTCTACATTAGTAGAAATTTCCATAATTGCCCACAAACACTCCGGTACATCATTGTCAGGTAATTTGTGGATTATTGATTGATTAATTGTAACATTGCGATACAAGGGATTATTCTGTTTAAGCCATTGAAGTGCTTCGAAAACTTTCTTTTTCCGAACAGTTAAAACATTTTTTAATTGGTTTCGTTGCGGAGGACGACATCCAACAAAGATTATCTTTAGAGAATCCCATAGGTCATCTAAATCTAGTGGTAAGCAGGCATCGTAGCAGACCCTTAAAATATAGGACTATATGTCTACGTAATATATGAATAAATTTCAAAACTCCATGTAAATACACGAAATTTTGGAATTTGTTCATATATTACGTAGACATACGGTCCTATATTTTAAGGGTCTGCTACGATGCCTGGTGGTAAGGTAGTAGCTATGTTGATAACATCTTGGGGAAAACTTATGCAATTTCCCTTTAAAGCTGATTGAGCTGTACTTGTCGAATGAAAAGACGAATTTAACTTGACAATGCAGCTATTATGCCTATAAAGAGCAATCAGTTTTTGCTCAGGAATTGTTAATCCTTGTAGTTGTTCTGGAACATCCCCAACCCATATTTTGTTGGCAGGCGAAAATTTCGGTATTTTCTCTTTTATTAGAGACGACCAACATTCCGAACAAATGTCACAGTATACCGAATATCGTTTTTTTCTGTCAACAGTTTTATGCAATCCTGCTGTATAAAAAACGATACCATTTACACAAGTAAATGACTTTTTAGTCATTGTTGATTGAGCATTTGTATCTGAAATTAAAAACAAGATTATTTACTGTGTTAGTTTACGTATTAGCAACACCAACCTCCTGCTTTTTCTGCCTGAATCAAAGCCATGGCAAGGTCGTCACTCCTGTTAAGATTATCATGTGAGTGGAATGGGTGCGTTTCCTGCATTTCCGGAATTATGCCATAAAAATCATTGGATACTTTCAGTAATTCAATTGACGTTATTTTACTGAACGGTATGTAATGGAGATCACGTTTGTAGCAACGAACGTTACAAATACCACAAACACCTTCTTGCAGAGAACTCATCGACATATGTTGAATAAAGTCCTTTAAACAGTTCTTCTTACGTTCAATATCAATAGGTTTTGGCCATTCAAAGTCGTTACTTTCTTGTACTTTTGTTTTCACCGTTTCTTGTTGGTGCTTGCCACTTTTTCGAAGCTGCTTTCTCTGACGAGCAGATGCGCACTGACGTTCGAGTTCATCAGGCGTGTAAGCAGCTCGTCTTGCGGCACTTCTTTTGCGAGCTACTACACGTTGTTCTTCAGCTTCTTTTGGTGATGCAGTAGCTCGTTTACTCATGCTTTTTTCGGCAGCAAGCACTCGCTGATGTTCGATTTCTTTCGATGAAAAAGTAGCACGCCAAGCTTCTGTTTTCTCACGAGTAATTGCTCGCTGTTATACGATTTCATCGGGTGTTAATGCAGCTCTTCTAGATGCTTTTCTTTGACGATCAAGGCTACGCTCTCTCTCAGTTTGTTCTGGTGTTAAGGCAGCTCTTCTAGCTGCACTTCTTTCTCGTGCAAGGGTGCGCTCTCGTTCAGCTTGTTCTGGTGTAAGGGCAGCTCTTCTGGCAGCACTCCTTTCTCTGGCAAGCGTGCGTTGTCTTTTAGCTTCTTTTGGTGTAGCTTCAGCTCGTTTAGCGGCCATACTTTCACGAGCTTTTTGACGTCTCCGATCCATATTTGTATTTTCAACATTCGTATAGTTTTCAGTTACTTGTAGTCTTCGTTTAGTTCGAGGTGTGGTAGTAATTTGCTGGACCGAAGTGGATGTGGTCGATAACGTTTGAAGTAGCTGGGCTTCTTCATCTTCTATATTGAACTCAGGAATACGTACTTGAGTCACCGTCTTGTTCTTCGTTGTTGCTTTGGTTGGTGTCTATGTTTAAAAGTACATTTTTCTACATAATGTTTTCGCAATAAAGTAGAATTTACTAAGCCTGAACCGATGTCTCTAGGTTGCGTTGATTCATTTTGAAAATATAAATTGTGCAATGGAAGCAGAAGTGGTACGAAATGATTCGGTGTCCAACTACCAGCATTGCTCCTTCGTGCATTTATTTCATTTTGGGTATGTGTCCAAAATATATAAATTGTTTCAGATGAAATGCTGTCCTGAACGGGTTGAAAAGTGGTGTTCATAGTGTCTAAATCACGACGATAATCAATTTTTGGATATATACTCCGTATGTTGCATTTGAGAACATTGCTTAACGCTGCGACTTCATAGAGTTCCGAGAATGAAAAATTGCGCGCAATATTTTTTTATAACTTCATTGAGTGGTCCAATAATATGTGCCAAATTATTGCTATAAATGATTTCATTTTTGAGAAGTTCAATTAAAGTTCGAACTAGAAAGAGTATGATAAAACAAGTAGATATTAGTGTTGCAAGTATATACCTCTCAACTCAGTAGCTGTTAACGCTGTACTTCCACTTATACATGTAATGGAATTATAAAGACAATTGCCGTCTCCAGTAACACTAATTGGAATCATATTTTGAACCTCTGAAGGTGTTTGTTGAAGATATAATTTTGCTTCTTGATCTATTCTATGAACTTCTGGATCGAAATACGTGACAGGTGATAATCGAATCGGTGGTAAAAGCCACTCCAACTAAATTGTCAAAAGCAAACGTCACTTGAAATATACTGTTACTAAACTTACCGTATTAATCTGTTGACAAATGACTTTGATTTGATCATAGTAATTACTGACAACAGATGCTTTGCCCAGTAGTGTCAAAAGAATCTCGAACATGGTAGAGGGTGTGGGTGTGGGTGTGGGTGAGGTGTGGTGCTGCGTGTAATTTAATGAAAGACCCACACCCACACCCACACCCACACCCCAGCCACCCACACCCACACCCCACCCACACCCCACCCACACCCCACCCACACTCCACACCCACACCCACACCCACACCCACCCACACCCTTCGTCAATATATTTAAAGGTGAATTAGAGGTTCAAACAAGTGATTGAACCTATCCGTCTGCTTGTTATATTTTTTTTTGCATAGAAAGTTGAGAAATGATTTTTTTTGATCATTCTGACTGGATACAATCCTATCTATTAATAGATTGCACTTACATCTTTCATTGTCTATTTGTTGCGTTCTCCATTTCGATTCTTACTTGCTTATCAGTATTATACTTTTTTGTTTCTAAATTATATCTATATGACCGTAATAGGATGAAATTTTAATTAACCTTTTCAATTACTTAATTACATATATTAAAAAAAGCAAGTGCACAAACCATGACAAGCAAACCTATTCAGAGTTCTAAAATGAAGTTCAATGATTATTAGCTGTTACTAAATTACCCGATAGATATATTAGACATAATTTGTATTCATAATTAACAATTATATTTTTTGAATAATAAATTAATATAATTATCTATTTCTACGGTCCAGCTTTTGCTCCAATTGGTATTCCAGGTAATATATATCTTGAAGGTGTAAATACAACAGAAATAATTATTGAACTTGAAACTGTTAATCTTGCTTCGTATAATACAGTAGATAAAACTTGGTAAGTTGATATTATGTTAAGTAGTAATAATGATCCATTTACAAGTAAATTAAAATTTATATTAGAAAATACAACATGGTCATATGAAACTACTGTAACATTTAATCATAATTTAACAATATCTTTATCAATATCAGATGAACATGTATTACATTGGCGGCCAAATGGATATGGTGATCAACCATTATATAATTCAGTTATTTTAAATCAAGATAATCGAATTGGTTCACGTTTAATTGGTTTTCGTACAGTTCAACTTATACAACATGAATATGGAGCAGGAATAAATGGAACATCATTTTATTTTTCTATTAATTTTAAATCTATATTTATAAAAGGAAGTAATTGGATACCATCAGATTCATTTCAAGAACGTGTTAGTGATGAAAAACTTGAACGTTTACTACGTTCAGCTCAATTATCAAATATGAATATGTTACGTATATGGGATGGTGGAATATATGAACGTAATTCATTTTATGAAATAGCTGATCGTTTAGGTATAATGTTATGGCATGTTTTATGTTTGCTTGTAGTCTGTAAGTTATTTAAATTATTAGTTTTGTTTTTTGTGTTTTCTTATATTTGAAAATTTAGTTATCCTGTTGATGAACTATTTTTAACAAATGTTCATGATGAAGTTATTTATCAAGTTAAACGAGTTCAACATCATCCATCTATTGTACTTTGGTTTGGAAATAATGAAAATGAAGCTGCTGTTGCACAAAATTAGTATGGTATACCACAAGAAAAAATGAAAAAAACAAAAGATGATTATAGAAAATTATATGTTGATACAATTATCGATGCTGTTAAACAAATTGATAAAGGAAATAATCGACCATTTGTTACTTCGTCACCATCAAATGGACTTGAAACAATAATTGAAAATTATATTGCTAAGGATCCTCAAGATCCACTTTATGGTATATAGATTATAAAAATAGAATAAAGTTTGCTTTTTTTTGTTGTGGAACGAGTTTCTATTTTGTTTTTTAGGTGATGTTCATTTTTATGGATATCAGGATGATTCATGGGAACCAACAACATATCCAATAACTCGTTTTCTATCTGAAACAGGTATTCAATCATTACCAAGTTTAGATACATGGTATGAAACGACAATGAATTCATCGGATTTAAATTTTAATAGTTCATTTATTTTACATCGTGAACATTCAGAAAATCAATTGACTGCAATGATGTTTGTTATTTTATATTAATCAAAAAAAAATTATTTTGACTTTTTTTTTTAATTTCTAGGAAACATATTGAAAATAATTTACCATTACCAGTAACAAATGATTCATTAAGAAATTTTGCTCAATTAATTTATTTAAGTCAAATAAATCAAGCTATGACATTAAAAAGTATAAGTGATCTTTGTCGACTTCATTCATCAACAGATATGATTAATCCAAAAACAGGTCAAGGGTAAATTTTTTTTGTTTTTTTGTTCTACAAATATTTTATTCTTTGTTTTTTGTTAGTCATACCATGGGCTTAATGTATTGGCTAATAAATGATATTTGGCAAGCACCAACATGGGCAACAATTGAATATGGATTAAAATGGAAAATGAGTCATTATTATGTTGATCATATGTATGCACCTGTTTATTCTATTGCTATGCTTACACCTTATTTAGCTAATGTTACAGATGAAAATGCTCAAGTTTCATTTTATGTTATTAATGAATTACTTAATGATACACGTGGTGATTTAATATGTTCAATTTATACATTAGATACATTATCACCTCGTTTATCATTTGGAAATGATATTTTATTTACTTCACCTGATGTACAAAATATTATGAGTTTTCCTTATTCATTATTAATGAAACGTGTTGATTGTAAAGATAATTCTCCATGTATAATTCATTGTTTATTAAATCATAATCAACATCAAATAGGACAAACATTATTTTTAAATCGACCAAAAAATTATCAAGTATTAAATCCTAATTTACAAATTGAAAGTATTAAATAAATATCATCAACAGATTCTAATATAACGATTACTGTTGATCGACCAGCTTTATTTGTATGACTTGATATAACAGCTAATGTAACTGGTTATTTTTCACGAAATGGATTTCATATGTTTCAACCAAGAATGACTATTAATTTTCATTCATGGATACCAATTAAAGATTTTGATAAAGATAATTTTGATATACGTCATACTTCATTGTTTGATGTTACATTACCATAATTCTTTTTTTTTCTTTCACTTGTTTTCAAAGCAATAAATAAACTATACGATTTATTCATTAAGAATGATTAGATAAAAATCATTTCGAAAGAGTCTATTTGTTCAAATGTATTCCTTTTCCGATATTAAACGACGGATATGTGTGAATTATTTATAGATAATGATGATACATCATAGAACTGTGAGAAGTCGCTGATTGAAACTAATTTAACTTGAAAATTTCGTAAAAAATGTTTAAAAAAAAATTGTCAACGGAGGTAAAATGTGAAACTTACAGATGTTCTTTTACCTTATTCCCTCTACTGAAAGAAGGGTAATGCGCTGAGCAGCTACAACGACCAAATGTTCGTTTGTGTATTCGTCGTAGAGAACGAAAAGGATGTTCTTTTGATCTATTACAATATAATTTCTTCTAAATCTAGCAAATATCGTAAATGATATTGGGGGGGGGGTTGTCTCGCAACCAATCAGATTTCGAATATTGAAAATCAAGCCAATGAGATGTTTTCTGGGCTCGTCTCTCAACCAGTGGGATTTTGAGGGTCAAAAATCGAGCCAATGAGATGTTTTCTGCATTCGGCTTGCGGCCAAAGAGACTGCGACAGTTGAAAATGAAGCGGATAAGATGTTTTCTGGGTCTGGCCCTCAACCAACGTGACTGCGACGGTTGAAAACTAAACCAATCATATGTTTCTATGGTTTAGCTGTTAAGCGATATGTATGTTAGGGATGGGAATTCAGGGAATCGGATTTTTCTGCAGTGTGAGTCTCAGGCAGTTCTTTTAGGGTCTGGGATCACAGTAAATGTGATGTTTTGTCAACTTAGATTGGAGCCAATAAAATGCTGAGACAGCGGCTTTAGGTAGTCAGCCGTTCTTTAAGTGTAGATGCGAGTCAATGAGCTATCTAGAATTAAGAATTCAGTCGATCGGATGTTTCTTTGGCTTACAGCTCAGCCAAGAAGTTTTTAGGGGTTGCGAATTTTTTTTTTTGGATATTTTCTCGGTCTAGTGTTAGCGAATTTTTTCGAAAATATTTAACAACGGAGAAACATATTTTCTGACGTTTAAAATGTTAGGCTGAGCATTCTGTCTGTGTAAATATTCGTCGGAAATACACAGGGTTTTGTCTTTGATGGACACCTCAAAGCCAGTCTCTGAAATACTCAATCCATCTGAAAAAGCATCTGATATCATGGGCGATCTTAATTTTAGCATGGCATTTGTTATGCTACAACTCTTTTCTTATACGAGTTTTCTTTCACTCTGCGAAAGAAACATCAGTGCAGCAATACTCATCAGAAAAATGGACAAATCACTAGTGGTGTTAGCCCTGCACTCCCGATTTCAATAATGCTAGAAATTGATGTCCGATATCAAAGTTGAATTATAGACAATTTGATAGAGCATATTCGGATGCTTACACTTAGGTTGTTTTT
>CAJNOL010004606.1:0-14737 GCA_905250125.1 Rotaria sordida
TAACTATCTATCTAACTATCTATGTATTTCTCAATCTATCTACCTAAAGGATGACCAAAAGTTTTGGTACCTCACAGAAAAATTCCCTTCCCTCTCTTATAAAAAAATCAGAAAAAGCTCAAAATTGGACTAATAGTCAAGCAATACCAGATGAGTATCACTCTAAGTGTTCACAAGTAAAGCTCAAGTTATCGTGAAGATATAAATTCAAACTAAAAGATTTTTTTCGTATCATCTAACCAAGTAACCGGTGTCGATGATAAACGGTTGTATTTTCTATCTTTTTTTTTCTCAATTTCTAATATGCTTCTTGAAAAAAAAACATATTAGAAGATGGAGCGACAGAAAATCTACAATCTACAATAGAAAGCTTATTTTATATATGGTCTTTTAGTGTTCAAAATGGATGAGAATGATGAAAAGAGAAAATAAAGAAAAAAAAGGAATTCGTCATGTATAAAAAATAACTTTTTCGCAACATTAGAATTCACTCACTTCGAAATCTGCTGATTTCGAATACTAAAAGACCATATATAAAATAAGCTTTTTATTGTAGATTATAGATCTTTTGGCGCTCCATCTTCTAATATATTTTTTTTTCAACAAACATATTAGAAACTGAGAAAAAAAGATACAAAATATGACTGTTTATCATGGGCACCGGTTACTTAATTAGATGATGCGAAAAAAAATCTTTTAGTTTGAAGCTATATATCTTCACTATAACTTAAGCTATGGTTGTGAACATCTAGATTGATACTCATTTGTTACTGCTTGACTATCAATCCAATTTTGCGCCTTTTTAATTTTTATCAGAGAGAAAAGAAATTTTTCTATGAGCTACCAAAACTTTTAGACAAACCTTTATCTATCTATTTATATATTATTGGGAGCAGAATTCTAGTGGTGATTTTACTGAGATTTGTCATGGACTTCATATCTTCTTTAGCTTCAACATAACAATATAAAATAACCAAAGTGAATAATATCTAACAGATAATAGTTGCTTTTCAAGAATAATCGATCCTTAGAGAATCGATCTGTCTTATTTATTTCTGTGTTTCTAACAGAATTTTTTTCTCTTATTTTTTTTTACTGGCGCTTCATTATTTATTTGCGTTGTTGTCATTCGCTTGTGATTTATTTTTTTTTTATTTCATCTTTCCTAATTTACTATTATTATTACTATTATTTTTGTTCTTGTTCTAACCAATGATTTGCTTAAGAAATTAGCCGGTTGTACATCTTCATTGTATCTGCGGCAGGTCCCAACGCACTACTATGGACCTTGATAAACTTATCAAGTACTGGTTTTGATGGTTCTCTCAAATTAGAATTTGATCAATTAATACTTTGTGTTGCTCATATGACGATCGTAGTAAATCAATACATCACCAGTTATCATCCATCTTTTATATGTATCATATACTCATTAATTTGAGCAAAAATCAGAAATCGTACTATATATAGCATTCAAAAACATAGTCCAACCATTTAAATTTCAAGGAAAGCTTTGAAATGTTCTAGCACAATCTGAGCCGTGTTTGTTAACACCGTTAAGCGCCCTTTACCGTTGCTAAAGAATCATGGGAAATGAGTCTGATGCTTGTTGTATGTCGGTTACTATGGCAGAATTTGTGTCCAGCGCTCTTTAACCTTCGACCGCGGCTGCTAAGGCCTGTAATGAGGGAATCGAGGGAAGATGAGCCTGAAAATCTTCCATTTAAACTTATACTCACTATTTTTCTTCGAAAAATATATGTGAATTGCACAAAACGTGTTGTTCATTGAATTGTACAGTTATGGTAGCTGTATACGCCCAGATACGATCGTGTACGGTGATATACGACCGTATACGGCAGTCGTATAACTCCGTATACGGAGCATAGATATTTATCTTTTAATCACTCCGTATTTTTGTACGATCTCCGTTTACGGAATCCGTTTCTCACCGTATTGCTCCGTATACGCGCATCGTATACGGAAGCCGTGCACGACCTCCGTATATCTCTGTTTTTCTCCGTAAACGACCGTTTACGAGCGTGCATGTTCGACCTGGGAATACTTCAGCCACCGATCAACCGAAAACGACCAAACAACAATCCAGTGAAGAAGCAACACGTGCATTTGAAGAATGGAAAGAGGTCAAGGATCAACAACTGATTGCCGCTCGTCGAGAAGCGCAGAGGGCAGAGTTAGAAAAGATAAAACAAGATACAGAAAGACAACAGCAAAAGAAAAAAGACGCATGCGAAGCTTTCGAAAAATGGCTGTCCGAGAAGTGCAAAGATGCGTTCAAGAAAAAGAAAACGATAGATAACCACTAGTGCTGGTGGCATGAGTTGAACTTGAGACTCAATCTATTGACTGGATCTACTCTACAATATCCTTGTGAAGAAAAATTCGCCGTGCGCATTGTGTTATTGATCTGACAAGTAGAAGTCTTTTTATTTTTTTTATTGTCATTACATATAGGACTTCATTTTAACATGGATATAGATGTAAGTTTACTGTTGTTTTCTTTTCAAAAATAAAAGCTCATCTGAATGACCAATACATTTAGGAGACTTCAGAGTTGCAAAAGTAAGAAAGAATATTGGATTATTGATCATTTCAATGTGACAACACGCATTTTGCACACACGTGACTTATAGTTTTCCTCCGGTGTCCACTGACTACAACCTATTTGAAAATAGAAAAAGACTGAGTAGCCTTATGAACAGGTTGGCATCAAATTTTACAGATGATTTCTCTTATGTGTTTCTCCGAGAATTCTAATTCACTAATGTTAAAAATGTGCCGAGAGCGTTTGGATGGGAACGCTGGTTTAGATGATGCCATTTTGGTTTTGGTGTCCTCTCTACTCTTCAGTAACATCCACACTCATATTCACACTCAAGATCATTAAGACATATTGAATGAGCAGCATATTCAGAACAACCACGAAAATATGTATAAAATTTTTTAATTTTAGTACTGTCATTGCAAAAACAGTGTAATAGTTTGTTTTTACTTGCTTCCTATAGATGTTCGTTCAGTAAAAGAATTTTCACTTGATAAGATTAATTACCGTACGTAGGATAATTTTTCTGTATTCATTTTTGCAGCTTTGTATCAAATGGACGATAAGAAAATGTCGTGAAGATCTTATCTCGAATCGAATCGTGAATAAGATGTTGATAACCATATCCATGAGTATTAAGTTCCGTAATTAAAAGAATATTTTTTATTTTTTCTTAATAATGAAACACGAGATCTTGAGAAATATCATTACGATGCATTGAATTCAGATGAATAGATGAAAAATCTTCAATTATACAGTCATGTTCTTCATTAATTTTGAAATTTGTTTCACGATAGTTCTTGTCTCATAGGTGAATTTGGGTGTCATATGCATGTGCATGTAGGTATGGGTATGGGTGTTGATCTTCTGTTCACTCACACCCCACACCCACACATAGTTTGTCGCTTGTGATTCTTGACATAGGTGAAGAATAAAAATCGATAAGACTATGATAAAGGTAAGTCAAATGTGGGTATATTGCCACTCGTCATATCATAAATGTAAATTTGTGTACAAATCGGAGAATCTTTAGTCCAATTCACATTGAAAATTTTAGAATTTTTAGCTATTCCAGGAGTACAATCTGTGCAGTCTACTTGCTGGATCTAACAGATAAATAAAAATTTATTACAAAACACAAAGAATAATGAAAAGTAATTTTCAAATGCATGAAAATGTATACAGTGATTTTTGGGACATACTGTAATGACAAGTTTTGTTCGACATTAGAAACAAATCGCTTTTCTAATACCGTGAATAAACGCTATGCCCTATCTTTTTAGTAGCTAATTTCTTTACTCCGCTTTTGTATAGATATAAACGATGGGTTTTGGTGCGAAAAGATTCTGACTATTAAGCTTTACAGATATTCTTTCATACATCATTAATTTTTGTCTGTCACTTACCACTCATACAGATCATATGTGACCTATAGCTGATCGAATATCAAAATATAGCGACAATTTGACATAGAAAGCTAAAACTTCTAAGAAAGACTGATAATAACAGCCTCTACAAATGCTGAAATATTCAAATCAAACGATCGTTACTTTCTCAATTAAATAAGATTAGACAAATAACCGTCTCCGAGTATTGATCCTTGATTACCTAAATAGTGTAGATGCATATTTTTCGGTCATTTCGAGTTGGGATAAAATTTCAAATATAGAATTTAATAGAACAAAGTCTGTCCTATAAAACATACTCAAAAATCATACTATGGAATATATTTTACGAGACTTTCTAGAGACTGACCTTAACACATTACTGTTTACCATAGGTTACTAATATGATCCGGGATAAATTTTTACTAAATCAATGAAAATAAAAAGACAATATGTGGACGAATGCATCAGATCTTGCCAAACAAGAATATGTAATCAGAAGATATTTTCGTCCATACAATAGTGAAATTCTGAAAACCACAAAGTTTAGTGAATTTTCAAATTTTTGGTTTTTTTCGAACATTTCGCAAATTTCAGTGAAACTTATGCGCCCTATATCTCCGTAACACAACGATCTTGAAGAGTGATTTTCTTCATTGTAGATACAAGTCATTGTGCTCTACAAGATAAGATAGCTTTCGATCGATTTAAAGACAATTATATTTTTTGTAGTAGAAAGTTCATGGAATAGGCCTTAGGGTGACTTTTTTTTAATGTATTTTGTTTCGTAGGAATATCGCAAACAGCTTGTGCACTATGCTTGCAAGAGATATCTATTCAAATAGCTAGTGTTCGTAGAAAAATTTTGACATCCGTGATTCGAATCGACTTTGAGAGCTGTTCGGAATTGGTGTTCGTAGGTATTTGCGTATTTTACAGATCGTCACTTGTATTTGTCATCACATTTTCCAATGATTTGCGATTTTTTAGCTTTTCACGAAAAATGGAACATTTCAAACGAATTACTTGAAATTGAGTTTTGACTAGGCTTGACTTGATCTGCCCATTTCTGTCTTTCAAACTGAACAAGAAGCGATTAACTACAATGAAATCTTCCTCAATAATTCTGGGATATACAATCAAAAAAGTATATTTTTCAAGCAGAAAGAAACGAGAATGATTGAAAATATTTGAAAAAAACGACGTACCAAATAAAAGAATTATCCCAGGTGGATCATTCCGGCCGTTGGAAATGGCGTCGTATCCGGCCTGAAACGACTATAAAACGGCGAATTACTGCAGTAATTTTGGCCTTATTTCGCCGTAATCCGTCATACCGTATTACGACCACCGTCTATCGCTAGAAAACGGCGGTCGTTTTTTTCCGGTTTTGCTTCCGTAATCTGGTATGACGGATTACGGTGCCGTTTATCGACGTTTTACATCGTTAATCGCCGTTTTATAGCCGTTTCAGGCCGTTTACGACGCCGTTTTATTGGACCTGGGATACTGTTTCCGAAAGATTTAACCTTAAGGTGTCCTCCCATGCATTCATCCTGACTGCGATAATTCTGACGGAAGAGAAGGTTTTTTTGGAGGAATCTGAAAGAAGACAAACATACATTGATCTACCGAGGTCGACGATTACGGACTTCGTATACGAAAATCGTAAACGACCGTATTTTTCTCCGTATATTGTCGTATTACTCTGTATACGACACGGAGATTTACGATCGTAATACTGAATCATGTATTTGGTCGTATTTATCCGTATACGATCGTTTACGACCGTGCTTGTTTGACCTGGGTATGTCTTATTAGTTTTATATCGTCTAATTTCTCATGTCGGCAATAAACTATGTATGAAAGCATTGCATAGGAAAGTTTCTATTTGTAAGATTGCATTCTTTCCTCTATTGACCGTACACTAGTGTCATTCACAATTGTTTTTCATGTCATTGAAAATGCTTATGATTGGTTGAAATAATTAGCCAACGAAGTTATTTGTTCTTATGTATGTATTTATTTCATTTTTACGTATCCTTATTAATTTCATCGTATATCTTTATTCTGTTTTTTTTTGTCTCCATTAGATTCTATATATAAATAAAATTATGTCGAAACGAAAACATATTCGTCGACGACAATATAGTGAGGATGAAGATGATAGTCAACCAGTTAATGAAGATAGTAATGAACAAAATTCAAATGATGGTTCTGATAGTGGGTATGTAAATATCATTTGGTTTCCTTCGTATTTATTGTTTTTCTTTCTCTTCTGCTTTAGAACATTAATTGAAGATCTTAAATTAATTCAAAAACTTCGTCAACGTAAAAAAGGTCTTTCTGCTGAAGAACTTGCTCTCGGCAAACAAACAAATCCATCAATTACTTCCAGAAAAATTGATGCATGTATATTATCATATCATATAGAATTAATACGTTTGTTTTTTTTCCTCTACAGCCAAATGATCCATTTAAATTAAAATCTGGTGGTCTTATTGAAATGAATACAATTAAACAGCAACAACAACAGCAACGTGGACGTTCATCAAAAGATATAAGTACAATCAATAATAATTTTGCTCGAGAAACAAATACACGTGATGAAGATACTGAAATGCAACGTTATATTGAAGAACAACTTGTTAAAATCCAACAAAAATCATCATCATCAACAACTACAACATCAAATTTATCATCTAATGATGAATTAAAAGCTGTTTTTGCTACATTAAAAAAACCTGAAGATACTCTATTTCATGTTAGTAAACATTTAATTACAGATCATTCAACACAAGCATCGGAAGAAATGCTTTCAGAACAAATGTTAAGTGGAATACCTGAAGTTGATATTGGTGTTGAGTATGTTTAATTATTTCATTCTTTTTTTTGTATTATTTATTGTTATGAATTTTTTTTCTCTTAGAGAAAAAATTCGTAATATTGAAGAAACAGATAAAGCTAAACGAAAACTATTACAAACCTTATGTGAAAAAAAAGGTGCAGAAAAAAAAATATCAACAATTATTTCACAATCAACAGCACCAATTAGTTTATTAGCTGCTAGTACAACTGTTATACCGCCAACACCAACAAAAACAGCTTCAGTTAGTTTTGTACAACATAAACGATGTATGTTAAGATTTTATATAATGATTATAATTTTAAAAAAAATGTTTTTTTAGTTAATACCGATGGAATGGAAATTTTAAACGCAAAAAGGTTAAAACAAAATCAAATAAAAGATATTGTTAAACCACAACCAGTTGTTGGAAATAAAGAAAAACATCCAACTTTATTAAGAGGTAAGATAATCGTTATTATCTTATTTATCGTATATAAAAATGCAAACAATGACATGTTGATGAAGATTGAATGTCGAAGTAGATATAGCTCATGTTAATCTAGAGTTCTGGATGGCCTAGTCCATGATCCGTCCGTCTAGTTTTGTTGAATAAAAACAAAGTTTTTTCAACTTAAATAGAAAAATAAATTAGTATTAATGATTTGCTACACAAAACGCCTACATATCAATTTACGACAGACAGATTCTATTCGACGAATTAAACTAATGATATGCTTAAACTAATCGAATTTCATGTTTGTTCTGCTTTGTATAATTACTTACTCTTCGTTAAAGAAATGTTTGAATCAATGAATGTTTTTCGAAGAAAGAAATTTTACAGTGGTACTACGTGACACCTCTAGAGAATTTTGTCTTTTAGTCAAGATTCTGTTTCTGACCTATCATCAATCCGTGAATCAAAGCTCGTCACCTATATAAAAAATCGATTAAAATGATAATCTGATTTTAAACAGATTATTCAATTTTCAATTAATTTTAGTTCATTCAAAATTAATCTATAAATAATCAGTTTTTATTGATTAAAGTTTATTAATCCGATATTTTGTGCTATTTGAATAAATTTAAATTGAAATACCTATCTCGAAGTGTAAAATGTGTTACAGATTGATCTAGTATTAGATTTAGTATCCGTTCAAATAGAAGCTAAAACTCGAGAAAAAAAAAGTGTTTTATAATCATTGTTATTGAAACCAATTAAAAGTATTACTTGAACCGATTCTTTTATCAGAAATAAAATTTAATGAAAATTAGATTTGTTTTGGGTCTTTTTTTTTTACATGGATGCTCGATCACAAAATTCGATTAATCTAGGTCATTAGGAGCTCTGAGTTACTCTATTTAATTTTATTATAAAATTTTCAAAAGTTACCGTAAGGAAGCTTATAGAAACTTCGGGATGACAGTATTTTTAATCATCAAATTTTTTCGGTATTCATTTCACATTGTTATTTCTCAATACAGCTACAGATTGATGCACCTCATTCAGTAATTGCTTTGATCATATATTAGTATGTTTTGATCTCTGGAAACAAAGTGCTGAATGTGGATGACGAGTTGTGTGTATTGTGTAGAATTGTTAGAAACAAATATTCATGATTAATTAGCAGAAGATATGCTAGAATTCATCTTCAAGTCCTAATTTTTGATGGATTATATTTTTTCTTAATAAGTATTCGATGAACTGCCGACTGGTATTTCATTTGCTATGAGAAAATTATTCATTACATATTAACATTTTCATACATGTAAATTTCTTTTTTTTTTCAGATCCTAGACCAACTTCAGCACCAGAAAAGCCTTTATCTGAAACGGCTACTGATGATCTTGTATTCGATCAATTTCGTAAGAATCTTCATGGTTCAAGAAATTGGAAAATTCGTCATGCTTAAATATGTATTTTTGTAAAATATATTTAAAGAAAAAAAAAGAAATTCGTTTAAAATATTGTCTTTGTCTATACATATATATATATAAATATTGTCTTTTGTTTGATTTATTTAAGCAATTTAATAAGTAATTGATATGATGTAAGAAGTACATTTCGTTCATGTTCTAATCGAGCTATACGATGACGAAGATGTTCAATAAGTCGATGATTATCATCAGTTATTGTAACACTTGTTATCGTTGGAGATGATGTTGGATAACATAATGATGAAGTAATTTTTAGTTGTTGTTGTGGTGAATAATTAATTAAATTTGATGATATAGAAGATTTATTTTGATCAAGTTCATTACTTAGCATATTCATGAGACGTTCAATATCAGCGAGTACTTGTCGTATTGTTGAATTATCATCTTCAGTTTGAATATAACTATGATCAGTATTTCGTAAAATAGCAGTCGTATGTAACTCGGCCATTTGTATATAATATAAAAGAATATACTATGAATTTTTCTTTCTTTCTTTCTTTCTTTTTTCTCTCTTTTTCGTTCTATCATAGTCCTCTATATAAATTTCAGATGTCCTCACAGGCCGCTCAACAATTTCTTTTATTAGCTAAATCAGTACGTGGTTTAGCTGCTGTTGATTTAGTTACACGCGTTCTTGAACATCCGGATATATTCGGTTTTGATGAATTTCTTCGTTTGGATTCACTTGTAAATGCACTTAAACAAGATCATTTACAAATTTTATCAACATTAGAATTATTTGCTTATGGCACATTATCAGATTATGAATCTGATCGTACACGTTTTATTTCATTATCTCCATTAGCACGACGAAAATTACAATTATTAACATTAGCATCACTTGCTGTACATGCACGAATATTACCTTATACACTTTTATTAAAAGAACTTCAAATTGAAAGTGTACGTGAACTTGAAGATTTAATTATTGATGGAATATATGCACAAGTTATACGTGGAAAATTAGATCAATTAAATAATCGATTAAATGTTGAATATGCAATAGCACGTGATGTTAATTCAGTAGCATTTAATCGTATGGAAGATGTACTTGATAAATGGTGTAAAAATTGTTCAGCATTATTACATGTTTTAAAATATGAAGCTATGAAAGCTAATGAACAAAAGAAAAAAACTATAGATGAACAAGATAAATATGATAAAGAAATGTTATCAATGATTAAAATTATTGATTTACAAGGACAAGCTTCGGGTGGTGGTAGTGGAAGAAGGGATGGTAATGAAAATAATAATAATTTAAATATGTTACAAACTTCATCGAATATTTTAACTGGTAATATTGATTCAAAACAAGGTGGAACAAAAAAATCAGCAAGACAAACTGTTAAACGATTTTTTCGTTCATAAGTTACACTTCTATATATGTGTGTGTGTCTGTGTGATGTTATTTTTTTCTTAAAAAATAAAACTTTGATTCAAATTTAAGATTATATTATAAAAATAGATCATGAAAAAAGAAATATACTAGGAGACGTTTTATTTAATTAGATGAGTAATACATTTGATCAAGATTTTTGTCCAGCATGTGGAACAATATTACCTTTGCCTGATGGTTCATCAATTATTCAATGTTTATTATGCAAAAAAACTCAAGATATATCAGGTTTGTATGAATATTCATATTCAGGGCAAAGATATTTTCATTTAATAGTATTTCATGGAACACAATCAACTGTTCATGTTAATTTTCATAATGTTGAAGTTGATAAAAAAACATTGGAAAATAATGAAACTATCGAAGGCACATTAGTATGTTTGTTGATGATTATTATTATCGATGATATTTATATCTAAATATTGATTTAGATTCAACGAAAATGTTCTCGTTGTGGACATGATGAAATGTCATTTACTACTAGACAATTACGTTCAGCAGATGGTAATGTATTTTATTTTTTGCTAAATGGAAGTTTACTCTTTCATATAATGATGATTGTGATTTTCTTCGTATTGTAGAAGGACAAACTGTTTTCTATTTATGTCCAAAATGTTCGTATGTATCTTATGTTTATAGATTGATAGATATTATTGTTTATTTGTATTCTTTAATTTAGATTTCAAGAATTGGAAAATTCTTAACGATATATTTTTGTTTATGTTTATTCTTTTGTTTTTTGTTTTATTGTTATTTGAATAAACATTTACATTATGGAATGCATAATTGATATTATATAAAGATGTAATTGGAAAACGATTATAATACAAATGTCTTTCAAAAGGAAAAATGAAAGAATATTGAATGTTATTAATAAACAATTTGGATTTATCGTTTGATTCAAAAATCAACTGATTTTATTTAGAAAATTGAAAATCTATTGATCGATAGATCTAAAATTGGATAGACTTTTTTAAACTATTACCTTGATGTTTCAATGATGCTTTAAACAATATATGATTAATTAATCTGATATCTATGATATTTTTTATTTCTTGAACATTCATTTCATCAACATGTGATACAAATCATGTTTTCGGAGTTGTCTATAAATAATTCATATATATAATTTACAAGCAATTCATTCTATAACTGTTTTTAGAAAAAACTTTACTGTAATATCAATAAGTATCTAGCAAATAATCAACTTCTTATCGATATTGAACATCTTCTAATACTGAACAGTAGAGACTTATTTCTGATATCATAAGTAATAACAACCTCTCTACTACCGACGACATATGTTCTATCACACACTCGTAGGACCAAAAAAAAACGATATTATGTGTATTGTGTTATAATAAACAATCATGAGATACCAAGGAATAGGTAATGGACTATCCATGCATATTTATAAGATAAAAAAAGCAATTTTAGACAGCAGCAACATTGCTAGGTGTAACGCCTCGTCGTTTTTTGTGTTAACAGCTAATGACATCGACTTATGTCAACAAGTATTGATTTATCTCTATTTATAAAAGTTGAATCTGGAAAGAAGAAAAAGATCAGTTTGCGTAACCGACAAGGAATTGCAACTGAATACTGATAGGTTGCAAAAAGTAAACTGAAAATCTCCTAATAATAAGCATCTTTATAAAGTGAATACTTTTGGTCCGTCTCGATTGCGCCTACATTAGAGAGGTTTTACTATAAATTATATCAGTCGTTTCGTATGTATCGAAAGTTTACTAATTAAAAACTGTTACCAAGCTCGTACTTGATATCGTTTTGATTTATACATCTATATACTATATAGATAGAAGCATACAAATGTTATTTGATCGCATTTGCATTATATTATTCCAATCTTGATGATAAGAGGCAACAATGAAATAATTGTTCTTTTTTTCATTTTAATTTCCATTGAATTGGATTTATAATTAGCGGAGAACAAAAGTTTTTAAAAAAATATTCTATTATTACTACGACTGATTGAAAGATATTCTTTGACCTTTGAATGACATAAAAAATGTCAAACTGAATACGATTTTGATTAATAGTATGAGTGCATATCTATAAGATTTAAGAATAATATCATGCTTGTTATTACTAATCATTTACTAGACATGAAGATGATTAATTTTATAGAAAGAAAAAATTTCTATGTAAATCAAATGTATTTTTTCTATAAGGTGTTTGATGTTAAATAAATATATATCATAATTGTTCTTTCTTTCTATTATGTAGCAATCGTATTTGTAACATTTTATTGTTATACATACATGTATTTGTACATACACTAAACTTTACATTAATATATCTATCTTATTCGTATTGATATCCTATTTTGTATTCGTTATATATATATAGAATGAAACTGCTTGAATCTATTATATTAGCTACGATTATTATAATTACAGGTATTGGTGTATTTTTGACTTTAATTGATTTAAAAACCCCAAACTAGTTAAGAAATCGTTCTGATCTTTGGAATTGCAATAATGTTTGTTCAACATCTTTTGTTACGAATATGTATATATTTTAAAACGTTTTATTAATAAATTATATTATTAGTGATGGGTTTCTTGTAAATATATATAACATTGATTTCTTTTTTCTTTTTTGATGATAAAAGATGTAGAAATCAAATGAATGTGAGTTTTATTGAATTGAGAGTTCTCAATAATGTTCTTATCTGTTAGATATGCTCGATGTTTTTTGAAATTGATCTCAACAATTCTTGTTACATAAATATTCAATCATCAAACAAATGTTTCCAATCATTATTTAATTTGGTTTGAATGAATGTTCTAGTCACATCTTTTTTTTTAGCTTATAAAAAAATGCCTAGTTTATACGACGCATTGGTCAATATTCATGTTAGTCCATATGACCAAAGAAAAACTACGTAGTTCGTTATACTATTCATATATTAAACTCGAAAAGAGATCTTGCAAATATTCATCACGATCAGTGCGTCATCTCTCTGAATATCAACAGAACAGACTAGTCTAGATATGGTCATGGATCGACGTTTGCGCTCGTCTATTATACAATGCACATATATATGTATATCTCTACCTCGATCGACGACATAGGAAAGAAAAACAAACAAGAGAAGTGCATTTATTGCATTCAGTTAATACCGTTATCATTACATAGTTTTATTACACACACACATACATATATACTAACGTTAGGTAAGAATTTTATTATCTTCTATAAATTTTCAAAAAAAAAAAAAAAAACTTGTAATTTCTTTAGAATCAATGTCCGATCATCCAATTCAACGTTTATCACTTGATGGCCAAATATGCGTTGAACCATCATGTACTTCACTTGCAAGACATCGATGTAAACATTGTCATAAAGCTTATTGTGATATGTGTGTTCGAGTACATAAACGATATGTTTTACAAGAAATGAGTGATATTGCTAAACAAGTAAAAAAAAGAATAATTTTTAATTTAAAAACAACTATTTAATTTCATTTATTTTACAATACAGATGGATATGAATCGTCAACAAAGTCAAATAGAAGTACGTTCATTTATTGAAAGACAACGTGCTGATGCACGTGCAAAAGCTGAGGCTATGCAGCGTGATATTATAAGACGAATAAATGAAGCTAATCAAAATGTTTTACAATATATGGATGATCGTGCTCAAATGAAATTATCACGTTTAGTTGATGCATTAAATACATTTGATAATGATGCATCTGAATTAAAAACATCACTTTTAGCTGAACAATTTCTTTCAGCTAAACGTATTATTGAATTACGTACAAAATATGCATCAAATATGTTTGATGATAGACAAAATAATGATGATAATGATGAAGAATCAAAATCAAATTTACCAACAATAAATGAACAACCAGAATGGGAAAAAAGTTTTTTTTCAAGTGGAGATAAATATCGAATGTATGATGAATTAATTAATCTCCGTGCTAAATGGCCATTTCTTGCACCAGCTCTTACATCAATTTATTATACATCTGAAAAAGATTTTTCACTTGATGATATTCGAACATTTCTTGAATATCGACATGATAAAGTTTTAAGTTTATTTAATGAACATTGTAAAACAATTGGAAAAGGTTTTGCTTTCTCAAAAAAAAAATTTTATCTTTGTTATTTATTTATTTATTTATTTTTTTCAATTGTAGGACCTCTTCATACAACAGTTGAAGATTTTTCATTTTATCAATATAAATCTTCAATATCATTGAATCAAATACATGATGCAAATTTTGATCGTTGTTTACATAATACATCAACACATGATGAACATAATCATTATCATCATGAATTAACTAATACAATGAGTGAATCAATGAGATTGTAAACAACTTGTTTCAGGCGTTTTTTTTATTCATAGTTGATTTTAAACATACGTTTTTATTCGGATTTTTTTTATTCAAAAATAAAAAATTTCTTTGATAATCATGTATTCTTTTTTTCTAGCATTAAAAGTATTCTATATTTGACGATAGCATTAAAAAATCAGACTTTGTTAAAATGCATGCTCGTCTTTTTTATGTTATTATTACAGAAAATGATGCGTGGTGCGACCAAGGAAGGAGGATATCTTCTTCTTTTGAAAGT
>CAJNOL010004607.1:0-14736 GCA_905250125.1 Rotaria sordida
GATCAACTTCAACGTATTAAATTAGAAAAATATCTTTATACGACATATTTACGTTCTGGTCAGGGTACATTAGTACAAAATAAAGAACCGTCGCTACTATTGTGGCCTAACGAGCTGAAATTAAAAATGATTGCAGAAAATCAAACGAAAGCCACGCATTCGAACGAAATCTATCAAGATGAGTATGTAAAATACGTAGAGAAAATTCTAGAGAAATATAGAATTAAAATGTCCGACTACCAAAATCAATTGGAAGAGAAAAAGCGACATTTACGCAATCGTTGGACAAGTAGAATTGAAGAAACTATTATGAAATTTGTTCAAGACTATAAGATTATTCTATATCAAATACCTATTGAAAAAGAAATCATCCGTATTGAATATGATTTCTTTGATCGATTATCCGAACTTGAATTTTATAGTGAAAATTCAAATGTGTATCAAGTAAATTTTGGAACAGTATAAAACATTATATTTCCTAGTTATCTTCTTCTATTTAGAAACAACTATTTCAATATCTTACACAAAAGAAATTTGATATGGAGAAATCAAAACTAGAACTTGCTCTATTAAAACAGCGTATCACTCATAATCATCTACCAACATCATTTGATAAACTCGAAATATCAATACCTACTCCAATACATACAATAATGGATATGGAGACAGCTCAATCTCTAAAAGGTCGATATGATAAAATTTTACAACGAACAAAAGTTGATATGATGCAGGTTTATGTTGAAGCTGCTGAATTTCGAGCAAATCAATATCGATTACAGTTTAATAATGCAATGAATAAATTAAAAGAAAATGAATCTACACATCTATCCGATAGAATATTAACTAAAGTTATGTTCGATATTATGATAAAACGTTTCAACAATATTAGTGAACACCTTGTGTCTGTCTACAAATTAAAACTTCGTGCTTTCACCAAACTTCGGACAGACACGAAATCCAATTGAACTATCACCGAAGCAAATATACATCTCTAAAGTTAATGTCTCGGCATAAGACTCTTTCAATCTATGAAAAAGAACTTATTTGACACATTCGATATCGTATTTTTTTGCATATTGTAACTGAATTTTCAGATTTCTTTCTAAATATTATATAAATTGTGTCCGTTTGTAAGTTATTAGAAAGCAATTCTAATAGAGAGAGAGATATAGGTCGATCTTTAATATAATTTGTTTAAGAAAATTGTTCTATTATTATTCAATTTTAGAGAATTTTGCATTACTTATTTCAGATTTCAATACTTGTTTAGATTGAGTTCTTGATTTCTAGAAGGCGAAATCACTGATTCAGGCGAAGATGTACGTATTATGTTAAAGATTTTGAATGATTTTCTAAGAGAACATACTTTAATATAGGTTGAACAAGATATTGATCGATGCGATGATATCTTTCATGAATATGGTGACGATATAGATGAAGATGAAGATAAAAATATTGAGTTTGATAATCTTCAGCGAACAATCATTGAAAAGAAAGATGAATCTAACGAAAATGATCACACGAAGAGTATAATTCCAAATGACGAGTTACATGATAATGACTCGAGTGGAATTTTCCTAGATTTTACAGTCGACAAGGACGAATTATGTCAAAAACCTAGCCAACTTGCAGCTTCGCGTAAAGTAAAGCGCACGACACATCAACAACAATCCAACGAACCAAAAAGCAGAAACCGTGCTACGTTAACATCAACTACTCCAACCAAGGTCGAAACTGATCGTAAGTCTAGCTTCTGCTACTAAATGAAATTCATTTGTATACACACCTTTGTATATTCTTGAATTTCTTGAGTTCTTGAATATATTTAAATAGCTGCGAATTCTTTTATTTCTAAAACTTTTGACTATTCTTTTGAATTGGTCAAAAAATTTTCGAAATAATTGTAATTCTTCTATAAAATATTGATTGGTAGTTTAGAGAGAGTTTTATCTTTGAAACTTTCTATAAACTATCTCATTTTTATAGATTTAGGATTGAATTGCAGCATTTTAAAAATTTAATAGCCGAACTTACCTGACGAAGACCCTTAAGCAAGGTCGAAACCGGTCGTAAGTATTGCTTGTTCTATTAAATGAAATTCATTTGTATACACACCCACACCCAAATACTCAGTCATAAAATACGATGTGCCTTTGCATTACATACGAATGTTTTTAATAATTCAGGATAAATATCCATGCACACCCAATTGCATTACCAGAAATAACTTCTATCATATTTCGAAAACGGCAATGTAAAATAATAGTAAAGATATTTGAGTCATTTTGAAACAGCAATCGCTTACTCTAATCCCTATTGCTTTCTATATTCTCATTCTGGTTGTTTATCTACTTTTGACATGCTTTCCACTTCCATATGCTACGCACAAACAAAATCAAAAAAATCAGGCCAATATTGTACTACGTTAAAAAAAACGATAACAAATAACCACTGGTAAGAAAAAAACCTTAATCAATAGAAAAACATTCCTACTCTAACACAATCTTTTCTTTCGTTTTAATTTATCTACACGAACCGTCACAGACACATTGCACAAAGCATCTTGACAACTTTGTCCTCTTCTCTAATCCGTTGTATCTCCCGAACAAGAATCGTAAGTAAATTCGAAAAACTTTAGTTTTGTGGTAACTCTACACATCCATCTATTCTCTCATTTTCTGTTATCATTTTAAATTGCTTTATATTAACTGTAAGAATTATCAATCTATGTCGTATTGTCATGATCACTATTACTTTGATCGCAATTTAAAATTGCATTCTAGATTGAATTGATTATCTTTCAGATTATATTATTCATGGCACGAGAACGAAAGCAAAATTCAACTTTCGATGAAATCGATAAATTACTTGCCGATGAAGAATTTTGTCGAGCAGTAGAAGCATTGAACGACGATGCAGGTAAATATGAAAACTGAAATGAAATTTATTGCAAAAATGTCTAATTATTTTCAATTCTCTAAACAAGACATTACTGTTCACTCATCAACACAGACGACACCGGATCCTTTAAATACTGCTTTTATTGAGGTACGACGTACTATTTGTTTACTCAAAATAGATGTAAAAATGAACATTTTTTTTTCTAATATAAAATAGGAGACCAACCTCAATGAACATCAACAAAGTAATTTATCTCAACAACAAAGTAGTTTATCTCAACAACAAAGTAATTTATCCGAACAACAAAGTAGTTTATCTGAACAACAAAAGAGTTTACCTCAACAACAAAGTAAAAATTATTTTTAAGAAAAATTTCATTATCTAATTATCGATTCAATAGGCCAAACTATAAATGATGCATCAGCCATCCTTCGTGAGTTGGCAGAGATAACGACTGAACATGAACATGAACGGATCGATCAACCTTTACCAACAACAACAGCAGCAGGAAACTTGGTCGAAATAGTTGATCTATCACCATCAACATCTCGTACGATCGATCTACGTACACCGACATCAACAACAATCGATCTTTCTACACCTGCACCAATTACGATCGATTTAGATTCACCTCAAATACCATCCAATACTAACACTACGGACTCACCACTTCATTTAAGTCCAAAATAATACTTTGTTTGTTTTTTTCTTTCCCGTTTTTTTGCCCCATACTCTATTATCCTCTTCCGATAACTTCTGATTTATTACATATCAAGTTATTCCCTTCGTTCAATTCATTTTTGTCCTTTTGTTCTAGATGATTAATTACAATATATTTCATCATGACTCATCATAATGATTCGATGAAAAACAAAGTAACGACGAAAATGTCAATGCGATCTATTCATATATTTATCATTTCATTTTTATTTTTGTATATTATAGTATGATGACTCGTCAGTGTCAACTCATCAGAGTCAACAAGTGGATACTAACATTTGAGTTCAATTGATAAAATAACAAAAGCAGAGATTTGTCGACATTCACTATCAAGAAATCAATCAATCTCTTGAACACACGACTACAATTAGTTGACTTAATCACCAAGAATTAAGGCGAATATCTATACTCATTTATCAAAATACAAAGATTTACAAGGCGAAAAATTGTTATCGACAACATGCTCCAAATTTGCCACTTGATAAGAATTCTTGTAAATTCGAAATACTATTGTA
The DNA here is from genome assembly GCA_905250125.1 of Rotaria sordida. Taxonomy (NCBI): domain Eukaryota; kingdom Metazoa; phylum Rotifera; class Eurotatoria; order Philodinida; family Philodinidae; genus Rotaria; species Rotaria sordida. Next base: position 4,137 of record CAJNOL010004607.1, read on the forward strand.
TTGTGGTAACTGTAACACACGACCAGATTATAGGTAAACAACTTACCTATAATGACATATTCGCCAATGCAATAAGACGTTCATATGACTCGCTATCACACAAGTATTTGCCACTTGATAAGATTTTATTTGTAAAATCGAAATACTACATATTTAGTATTGTGGTTACTATTCACGCTCACATCCAAACTACTAATGAGTAGCGGGATACTTCTTGTGAGTATAATAAAATTAGATTTATTCTTATATTTCAATAACTATGATATTATTTCTTTGTTTTTTCCTTTGTTTCTAGTACCAAGCACAAGGAGTCACAGGAGAGAGTCATGTTTGTCAGTTTACATAGGTTTTCGATTATTTTTTAAAAATTACTTTCACAATAAATAAATAAATGAATAAATAAATAAATATATATATATATATATATCAGATATAATTTGTTTACTTCATAGGAATCCTAATTCAACTTTTGTTAAAAATATCTGTGATTTATTTTAGATATAAAATATCTTCTATTAAAAAAGATAACGTCTTCTTCTATTACTTCACGTGCATTGATTAACTTTGTAGTATTCAAGAAAATCGAATGGCTACTTTCAAACTTCAAACACTGTTATTACAACCTGTAAAAAAGATGAAAAAATCATGGCATTTCACAAATAATAGCATGTATCATAAGAACATCCAAAAGAGTCAATTATCTATTGATAACTGGAAGACTTCATCACGGATCCTAGCAAATTATAGAAAAATGCCTGACAATCTATTCATACATCGACTATCAAACAGTATTCCTAGTCAGTGTGCAGTGATCCAACGGTCATTAACGAATACTACAATGTTACATTTTATTCGCCGTCGTGCTCTACTCATGTGTACTTTATCAGAATTAAAAATCGAAGAAGATTATTGGAAACATGTTGCTGATGAAGCAATGCCTACTGTAAGATGGTTATCTCAAGCATCTAAAGATATAACGAAACGAAATTCCATTAACTGGGATTATCCTCGAACGGAACACAACATAAGACATCGACAAAGATTAATTTATAATAAACTACAACAAGCAGAGGCGAACTTGAAGGTTCATTTACAACAAAGTCCTCCAAGTGCAGTAAAACAAAATGAAATATCTATTGACGAATCAATGAATATCATTGATCACGCTCTTACTAATCTCGTAAAGAAAGATCTTGAACAATGGGTGAATTATTTTGAACACAAGAAAACCATACTGAACTTCGATATTAATGGAGTCAATCAGGTCAAATCATTCTATGAATATAGTCCAAACAAGGAACAGGTTTTCAACCAAACCTACGACCATATTTTTACTCTTTTTCTTTTCTTCTAGATTCTTTCTGTTCAGAAACTTTGGCGAATAACTGCCAAATCATACAAACGAGCAATTACTCTAAAAAGAAATTCTTCATTGTTAACTAAACAAACATTTAAAAAAAAAGGAATGATACAAAACAACTCGGCTCATGACCACATGAACGCAATTGGATTCGACTGCAATACTGGCCATTCTGATCAAAGTGTTTCAACAACTTTGCTTCAACCGTTCCTCGGTCCTATGCGCAATATTATTGAAGTTCGTCTTCGTAATATCAAACAACGAGCTGAACAAATTATGCTATTCATCAATACATCCTCTCACTAAAACCTGTGTGCTTTGCTTCAATATAAAACACAAAATCAAAATATTGTCCTTCTTCATCCATAATTTTGAATCCCAGCAGTGTTCATTATATGCTTTTCATTATCATAAAATTATTCTTCCAATCCATAATAAAACTCATATAGCTATTAGTTTCCTTTATTTCAGATACATATTAGATTCACACTTACCCGTGATTGGCTTTACCAATCCTGGCCATTCTACGATCACCTAATTCTTACAAAAAACATCCACCCACCCGATAGTAAAAAACATACATCCATGCAACAGCTGGCGAACATAAGCCACCACATCGAAACAATAATGATTAGAATTCGACCAACGCTTCATTTTTATCCCTCTACCACCATCCAATTCAACAAATTCAACCAAGCAGCTCACACATCAGTGTCGCCAAAATGAAATTAACTATCAACTGTTCGGTGTTCGAATTTCTCTCGTTTTTTCAAGTTGAATTCAATACTATCCTATATATCGTACGTCTTCGAAAGTATGGATCATTGATATGAACATTTGCCACTTGACAAGTTTCTTTAGTAAACTTGAAAAACTATCTTTAGTTTTGTGGTAATTATTCACACACTTTAGATGTTTAAAAATTTCTGCTTTCGAGTAGAAACTTTCTATGAACTGTCTCGAATTTGTAGATTAGGATTGAATTGCAGCACTTTAAAACTTAATAGCCGAACTTACCTGATGAGGACCCTTAAGCAAGGTCGAAACCGGTCGTAAGCTTAGCTTGTGCTATTAAACGAAATTCATTTCTATATACACCCAAACCCCACGACAACCCACACCCACATCCAATTCATATAATAAAAGATTCGCACCGGTTTGCTTTCTTGCGTTTTTTGTACCAGTAGCCGTTATTGAAAAAAAAGCACTTAAAGGAAGGACAAAAAATTTGAACTTTATATGGAAGAAAGATACCTTCTTATAATAAATAGATTTTGAAAATAATTTGTAAATAAATATTGAATTTCTCTCCCTTCCCTAGAAGGATGAGATTGTACTTCACTGTTTCCGTCACGGATGAGTAAATTAATTAACGAATTCGTTCTTCTTCGGTGTAGTAAATAGAAGAAGATGGATCACGGTATCAAACTGTTAGCTCGTTTCGTCGAGCGGTCTCTTTTCTGTTTATTTTAAAAGAAACGTATCCTATATATATAACATGTCCTTCACATACATATACTTAATAACATCACAGAAAAAGAAAGGAAAAGAAGTGACTATATAAAAAACAAGAAACGAAAGCATCGAAGGATAGAAATGAACTGAATCTACCGCTAACAGAAATCTTTGTCGTTTTTTTTCAAAATAAAGACAAATTAACACCCCAAGCTGGTATGGATGAAAAATGTTGAAGTGGTTTGCGTAGTTTTTAAAGTTACTTATCAGTATAATTTTCAGACGTTCAGGTCATCAATCCCAAAAACTATAAAAGAGCCTTTTCTTTCAGAAGCTAGAAAATACATTGTTAGATCAATTAGGTGCAAAATAATTCGTTGCAACTCATTTCGTTGCTGGTCTATTCAGCGCAAACAAATTCATCGCATCAAAGCAGAAAGAGAAAATAATAAAATTGAAAGAAGTGCTTCTTTTTGACTTCTTACTCAATGCAACACGCGATTTAATCTTTGGAATAAGAAACAATCTTTGATCACAACAATAAAGCATAGAATTGAATTGAAAATGAATTGAATTTGCAGAAAAAAATCTACCAAATAAAATAAACCAAAAATTGTAAAACTTAAAATTCAGTTTATTCATGTAGAATTTTGATATGGAGCAATACTAAAAAGATTCTCGCAATCCGATTTTTAGCAATGGATGGTGTTCATTTTGCTTTAATGCGTGTTTCGAAGTTTGAACTAAAAATAAAAGAAAGTGCAGAATAGAAAATGTTGTCGAATATTCTGTTTAGAGCTTAGATTTATTTTCATTTCAGATGTGAAAATTCTGGCTTTTCCTATGCACTATTAGCTGACATGTTAGCCTAGGAAAGAACCCAAAATTGATAAAACTAGTTTTTTCGCTTGTTCAATTTCTTTCCTAGGCCTTAGTGTTTCAAACGCAATTCAATTTCAATACAATTATATATTTGATTATTGACATTGACACTTATTTATTATTCCGCAGATTGACTTGTGTGTTGCATTGAATAAAAAGCCAAAAAAGAAGTGTTTCTTGCGATTTAATTCTTTTTTCTTTTTGCTTTATACAACATATAAATCGAAGTTGAAATGGTCGACAATGAATTATCTGTGCGATGAATTTCTGATTGACTTTCAAAGAATATCATCACAGAACACTAATGTTCAAACTCGTTTGACATCGTTGAGTTTAATCACAATGTTTATATTGAGAAATAAAATAGTTGCATATCTCAATTGAAAGAAAATTTCATTGATTCTACTCTACTATTGAAAACTATTTGTGAACATCTATTCTTGACTTCAGTTTTAAATCAAAAATACTATGCACTGCTTTGGCTCTTTACTACTCAAATATACTATCATTTGATTTTAGTTATCACCTACAGAACTCCTACAACAAGTCACATAGGATTAAAAGAGCAGTGATTTGAGGTGATGCGAAGCTTACGATTTTTCTTTGGATGTTCCATACAAAAGTTTAAAAAAATCTGAGTATTGTCAGTGAGATTTCAAGAAAAAAAAGGGAAGGAGGTTCAAGTGATATTTTCAATTAACTCTCGTTTGTGCGGCAATTTTATTTATACGAAATTCATGATTTTGTATTAGATGTAAAACATTAACATATCTTAATTCAATTTTTTTTCATTAGAAAATTTGTTTGATGAAATCTAAGTGCCTCATCGCTATATGCAAGAAGCCTTTGTATAACATACATCCTCTCATTCTGAAGAAACCTACAACATGTGTACTTATCTACTGATTCTTTTTCTCCTGCCTGCAATATATAATATGACGATGCATCAGTGAAGTGAACTACAAACAGCTGCCGGTAAAGTTTCTCATCAAGTGCGTAATTCACTATTGCAATTTCTGTCTCTATTCTTATAAGTCATTCAATCTAGTATCATCATTCATTGACAAAAGATATGCGACCTCCTTCTGTTATCCGTGTAACCATTCGACCACCAAAAAATAATATCCATCCGACAAAAATTCAGTCTGCCAATCCTCAAGACATTTTGTTCCCGGTTATTATATTCTTAAAATCTTCGATTATTCATATTTTCTCTTTGTTTAAATAGATATCAACTACTTTGACTGCGCGTTATTACCAAAACAAACCCCAGCCTGCCGCAATCACGGGGAGACGGGAAGGAGGAAGAAAAGAAATAAACGATAACACCCTTTCCTTTTCCTCCCACCCCTCCCGAAACCTGAATGCCTTCACAATAGCCCAGAATAAATCTGCCAAGCAAATTGTCAGTCAAAGTTTTGGTAAATCAATCAACAATCGAATACATGCCGACAATACCACCAAATTTGATCAATATTTCCAGTCACCAATACAGGTGAGATAGCAAAATGAGTAGCATGCTCATTATTAGATTCTCTACACCTAAATATTTATTATTGAAGATCTGGAAATTGTTTAGTTTTCATTTGGTGAACAAGTTCTTATTTGAAGTATATAGATCTTCATCGAATTTTAGAAACGGTCAAAAGTTCTAATACTCGTTTCAAAAAAGAAGTCCGTTGAGTATTTTTTTAATAACTTTTCATAGGAACAAGATAAAGAGCTGTGATTTTCACCATGGGAAAGAGGCTCATCCTGCGCATCGATCCATATAAAATTGATGAAATGTATTCTATAAATAAGTAGTGATCCATGATCATCTTGAAAGAGTAGACTGTTGCTCTATGAAGATAGGAGAAATCTTAAACTTTGAAAAGTAGATTAGAATCGCTAGTTGACGAGCTACAGATCTACAAAAGCTCGAAACTTTAATCTTAATTCATTTAAAAGTTATCAGTCAAATATAAATGGCATTTGATCAATTTTTTCATCAGCTTTATCCTGCATAAAGTATTTTTCAAATTATTATGAATGATGTTTTCGATCATGCCAGATCAATTTGCAATACTTGTTTTGCTATAAAGGAATTCATTTTCTAGCAAAATATTCTAACTAGCCATTGAACGATATTTTTTTCATATGCTATTATATTGTTAACTAGGAACAGATACATCATACTCCACAAACATTTATGAGTACAAGCAACACACCTAGAATAGTACGTAGATTGGATCATATTTTTACTTGTCCATTGTAATAAGAATCTAACTTTTTTCTATAATTATTCGTTTACATAGATTCTATGTCGAGAAAAAAGTAGTCCAAAAGAGAAGTACTAAATAAGGATTGAAAACGCAAGAAAATACTATCAAGTTATATCTATTATCAACAGCCTTTTTCTTAGTTAGTTTTTATATTGTAATTGAACTTTTCCTGGTTCCGTTAAAAGTACCTGTCTCAGAAAATAGGATAGAGATTGATCAAAAATCAGATGATAGATTGAAGTAATTCCAAAAATATATTTTAGAAAGATAACGAATAGTCAATAAGTATTTATTGATAGAAACTAAAATGACTTATCCCTGATGATATTTCCATTTCTATGAGTTAAATATAAAATTATTTTTATCTCAATGGGCTATATTTTGCATTCGAGTTATAATTACACATAATTTTATTAGATTCAGTGCGATAGAAGTGAAATGAAAATGGAACTATTTATTCCTTTTTCTTTTGTCTATATTCATCTTTTAAATTAATTCAGACAATTGGCTTATGGTCAAATGCAGTGAATTTTCAGGATACCCATCATAGAACGTCGAACAGAAAGAAAAAGAAACAGTAAACAATTGTTATGCATTTCTTATTATTAAGTTTTAGAAATGTTTCACTTAGCTATTTTAAATACATTGGTTGCCGATATTCGTGTGTTTGTTTAATTCTGTCTGTATTTGTTCTTCTACTTATTGGCGCAGGCATTTCTGCAATGCTTGTTGCCTTGATCGGCATCCCTAAAACGACAATAACATCAACAACAGCGACGACGACAACGGTAACAACATCAACGACAGCAACAACAACTACAACAACATCAGAGACAACGATAACAACAACGACGACAACAACTTGTAAGACAACATTGGCGTTTTTGTTCGCGTATATACAAGAATATTCATAGAACTAGATTCGTAAAAGACGTTCTAGCGATCGATGTGAGATATATCTGTAATTGAGATAGGTTCAAGAGGGAAGCAGCGATCTTGGATGATTTTGGCAGTTCAAATTTGATTTTTCGCAAATTTAAATCAGTTGATATTCAGTCAAGATGTTCGACAATTTGACTATAGAAGAAGCTGCCGATTTCTTCTTCTCCTCATTTCTTTCTTCATTGATTTCTTCATTCTTACCTAGTTTTCGTGAGGTAGCAGTTATTGAGTGTTTATTTGAATGAACTCAAGGGTAATACAGTTATTGTTTGGTGCAGATAGCGAATGAACGAGTGAGCAATTGTAGGTCAGTGGAAAGAAGAACAGTTGTTTCGGGGCTAATGTCATTTGATTGCGTCATTTTCGCAGAGCTTCATCGAAGTATCCACTGTTGAGTGCAGTATATCATCACTCATCTCTTATGTAAATGCATCTATCAACCAAATAAAGTTCTTTCCAAGAGAGTTTTCTGATTATGATTTATTGAAAACATCTTATCAATCATGCTACTAATTGTGTCCAAGAAAAATCTTGCGAATTCGACTGATCAGGTATTCATATTGTGTGATAATCTGATCGAATCTGAGATAAGATTCAGTTTAGTTTCAATGGTAAAAGATTGATAGTAGTATTGTGAAACTAGAGAAAGATTAAACGGTAATAAGAATGCATTAATCAGAAACAGAGCTTTTGTGAATTAGTCAGGATTGTTGAATGGTAGTTTTCTCATGGGAACGGTGTAGACTGTAAGAAAAAGTATTTACCTTTGCGGGAGATAAAAGAAAATTTTTCAAGATTGAGAGCATTATTCTATTTAATCACGTTGTCTCTATAATAGGCAGAGTAACGTTTGTGAAAGTAAATAATACTCTAGTAAGGCAATTGTTTTTCATAATTATCTTGGTGCTAATAACAATTTTTGTTTTGTAATAGCTCCATGCGATAGATTTCCGACACAAGTGACCTATTCCAGTGGCACATTGCCGATTTCTGTGGCAGTAGCCGATGTCAATGAGGACAGCAAACTGGATATTATTGTCGCAAATTACGACTCACACAATGTCAGTGTTCTTCTCAACAATGCCAACGGTACGTTTGCTGCTCAAGTGACCTATTCAGCTGGCATGAACCCTTTTACTGTGGTAGCAGCCGATGTTAATGGAGACAACAAACTCGATATTATTGTCACAAACTACGGTTCAGACAACGTCGGTGTTCTCCTCAACAATGGTAATGGCACGTTTGCTGCTCAAGTGATCTATTCAACTGGCACTAACCCGGCTTCTGTAGTAGCTGTCGATGTCAATGGAGACAGCAAACTCGATATTATTGTTGCGAACTGGTTGTCACAAAGCGTCGGTGTTCTCCTCAACAATGGCAACGGCACGTTCGCTGCTCAAGTGACCTATTCAATTGGCATTAACCCGTATTTTGCGACAGCAGCCGATGTTGATGGAGACAGCAAACTCGATATTATTGTCTCAAACTACGGTTCAAACAACGTCGGTGTTCTCCTCAACAATGGTAATGGCACGTTTGCTACTCAAGTGACCTATTCAAGTGGCACTCAGCCGACTTCTGTGGCAGCAGTCGATGTCAATGGAGACAGCAAACTCGATATTGTTGTCGCAAACGCTGGTTCAAACAACGTCGGTGTTCTCCTCAACAATGGCAATGGCACGTTTGCTCCTCAAGTGACCTATTCAACTAGCACTCAGCCGTTTTCTGTGGTAGCAGCCGATGCCAATGGGGACAGCAAACTGGATATTATTGTCGCAAACCGCGGTTCAAACAACGTCGGTGTTCTCCTCAACAATGGCAATGACACGTTCGCTGCTCAAGTGACCTATTCAATTGGCATTAGCCCGTATTTTGTAGCAGCAGCCGATGTCAATGGAGACAGCAAAATCGATATTATTGTCTCAAACAGCGGTTCAAACAACGTCAGTGTCCTCTTAGCTGCTTGTAACTGACACGCACATTGAACTCTATTGATGCAGTAACACTGAAGTAGTGGACTTAGAATTTTACTAAAATATGTTTACATCCTTTAACAAAATCAGATTGTCCTTGTGTCACTTAATTAATAAATTTCTTGACTATTCTTACAGAAATAAATACCTTTCTGAATGGAGATACAATTTTTAGCATCTTGTTGATGGATGATGTCGATGTAAGTTTCCATCCAAGGAAACCAATGAGTCATCATCACAATGATTGTCTGAAGAAAGACAAGTGCATTACGATCACACCATCAGCTAAGAGATAGCCATAAACCTGCAATTATATCAATCGAAAAAAGATCGACCTTAAGAGTGAGTATGAGCTGCCATGATCGCGATTTCAACCCAGCTGACGACTAAGTGAAGGTGGGGGAGAGATAAGCTACCATGACCAGTTCCGACTTTGCTTAAAAGTTCTATCAAATAGTTTAAAAGATCAATTTAAATTAATAAATCCAAATTAAATATCTACATTTGTTACCATAAGATATAGAAATCACTAGGATATAGTAGAATCATATGATGAATTAAATAGAAAACAGATTGAAAGCATCACACAACATGTTTCGTTCTTGCTTAAGGGATTCATCAGGTATGTAGAAATCTGTTTACATAGAGTTATATCATAATCAAAACTCTACCAATAATTGATGTAATTATGATTATTATAACAAGTCATAACAAGTCTTACTCTATTAAAAGAGATTCAACAGAAAAAAGATTGAAAGCATAACACGACGCTTTCCAATTGATGATTAAAGGTTAACGAGATTGTCTTTAGAAGAAAAGTTTTTGGGCCTTTAGAGTGAAGAAATTATTGTTACCTTAATTTATTGGTGTATTTGTTGCTAATGGATGTTGGTGCGGCTGTGGATGTAAGTGTAGATACGCAGATACAGGGTGAGTGTAGGTATGTTTATATAATTCCGATGTGAAATTTTCCATGGAACTCATACGACAAGTCTCGATTTTCCAAGATCATCTTCAGGTATGTTTAGGGTGTGGGTGTGAGTGTACTTCTTCACTTCATCTCCATCGATACCTACACCCAGTCACACCCAAACTCCTCTGTACGATATTTTCCGGAAGTAAAAGTCTAACTGATAAGAGAATTTATCAAGAATTTAAATCCTTTTTTGATCGAACTCATGTTTCACTTTGCATTATTTCTCGACAAATAGTTGAGCTCCCTCTCAAGTGACCTGAAAAATCGGATTGCGAGTTTCGACTTGAAATTTTACACAAAAAAAATCTTTGACACTGAATCGTTAGTTTCATTCTCGACTGGAAAGTGTTCGCAACTTTTGAATACTTTAAAAGTTTATTATTAATATTTTATTGCAATACAATGTCTCTCTATTTATCCGAAAATTTTTTCGCAAATGAAATGATTATTTTCCAATAGATGATTGTAATTCTTCTAATGTTGCTTGTTGAATAAATCTTTCGTATACTTCTTGTCTTTCTTGATTGCGCTGCTCATATTGTTGTCGTCGTTCCAATACCATACGAGAAACTTTCGCTGATGTCGATAATGTATCTTGAGCAATTCGTTTCATAAGACTTTCACGTTCTTGATTGATTTGAGTTAATATAAGTCTAGAAATTCCTGCAATCTGACTCATCATGTATTGGGAGCTGACATCATAATATGTTTTAGACATGATGTATAATAAATGTGCACCACGATCAAT
>CAJNOL010004608.1:0-14733 GCA_905250125.1 Rotaria sordida
GGTCTGGGGAGAAGGACAAGGCGTTGCGAATTGTATCGATCGATCGGCTGAATTACCAGACATCTCCTATACAGAATTCTATTTTCAAGATCCAGCATTTCGCTGTGAAGAACATACTTGCAGAGCGGATGAAGAATCACTTTAGTGTGTAAATGAAAAATGTGTATTTAACTTTCAAAATTGTCATAATGGTTGTCAAGAATTAGTCGTTAACCAAATGACAGTTAAAGATCACTTAACAGATAAATACTGGTTTGGTATGATCTGTCTGACTAGACTCAGCAAGCAAGTTAATGAAACTTCGTGTGAAACATGGCTAATGAGCAATTCAACTTATGAATTTCTTGAACAATGCGATTCTTTCTTCCAATTTCCAACTATTCCAGTTTATTCTAGTCATGTTCGTTTCTTTTATGAAGATGTATTTGTAAACCTAATGAATAGTCTTTTACTGAGATATTTTTATGCTATCTCTTCATCAGTATGAGCTGGAGTTCTGAAAATTTTACTAGATTTACATTTTGAGATGGACAATCCAATAAAATCTATCTTACGACCGAGTGTCACTAAATTTTTCATATCGGTTCTACTCTCTTTATAAATTAAACTCAAAAATAGTCTATCTTTAAGACGAAGAACGATTACAGGTCATTCGGCTTTATTACAAAACACAGGTGGTTTTAATGCGAAATTTTCAACAATTGCAAAATTCAAAGTTAGTAATGACTTGTGTAAGTTGCAGCTTGATTGGTAAAACTTTCATCTTATTTTAGTGTTTCATCAGATGAACATCTTTGTGATCCTGAAAAGAAGGAGGATATTAAGATCAGACTTCATAGAATTCGATAGTCAATTTACATTCCATTCGACAGAGAATTGAATTTTGAACAAAACGTTATATATGATTTTGATTTAAAATCAAAAAATGATTATAAAAATATACCTCATAACTATTTCCTTATATAGGTTACATAGATATAATGTGGAATGCCGATGAAAACATCTTGTCACAGAATTGGTATGATTTTCTCATCATAAGGAGAACTCATCAAGAGTTAAAATGTTACTAAGTTGAGAGTTCTATATCCATATGACATGTACTGATGTGTGAAGAATTGAAATGATTATATTAGCATAATTAGCATTCAATAACAGCTAAAAACAATTGTTTCATCAAAAGTTTGAAGACGATCTGTTCTATGTCATTTATATATGACATTCAATCAAAGCAATAAAAAAAATGAATATAAATGTATTCCCTGCAGCTACCTTTTCCAATAGTCAGCATGGAAACAAGCTTTCTTTTACCTGTCGATGGTGAGTCGAAAAGAGAGCAAGTGTTAGCTGATAGAAGTCTTCTGAAAAAAAAAATATCATTAAGTTTGGCTATGAATAGGAAACTTGCCCATGCGGAGGCTGCATACGTCACTTTCGGGAAGATTTTAATTTTTTGTGCAGCAAAAAGCCGATTTCTCTATCGAAAAGAACTCGTAGGATAAAAAAGAACAATTGTATCCCTCCAATGTTAAAAAGTTGTATGTGCACTCCGCTACGCACTTTTTTTTCGTCACATCAATGTTCTGGACAGAAATGTTAACGTTTTCTGAATTCAAACTGATATTGGATATTGCAGTTCATGAATGGTAGAAAACAATCTGAAGTGAACAACAATGAATAATTTTATTCAAGCGTTCTTTAATGAGACTGGTATACAAAGAATACGATTTTGATATATTTAAATACTTTATAAATAGTTTAATAAACAAGACAGTTTAAAATCATAGATCATCAAAATAAGAGTTACTTGGGATTAGCTATACTACTACTAAAGAAATAAAAAGCCTTGGATTGTTACGTGTACTACACAAGTTGACAAATGTAGAAAGTAAGAAAATGAACTGTTAGTTAGATACAACGTTACAAAGAAAAGATTCAGTGCATTTAAACTATAAACATTTTCATTGATAAATACCGTTCAATGTTTTATCATGTAATTGCACAAGTCGAATAAAAATAATAAGATTCATTTTTTTATGTATCCATATATTTCCTCATTTATTTTCCAAATCAGACAATAAAAATTACCCGAAAAAGAAAAGAATTCTATTTTTCATTGATTGTATGTATCAATTCAAGTATATGCCAATGAACATGTGGTCGATCTGGTGATGATAAAGTATCAGTCCAATGTTGAAAAGTTTGTTGATTTTTTAATTGTGTTGAACCAAATTCAATCATTGATATTGGTTTACCATGTGTACTAATTAATGATCGTCGATAAAATATTGTTATACGTATTAATGTTTTATGAAGTGAAACATAATCAAAATGAAATGATGTACTAAATGTACAAATACCTTTCGTAATTGGAATTAATTTTGATTTTCTTTTTCCTGTTATTTTTTCATCAACTATTGTACAAATTTGAATTTGAATTTGATCTATTTAATGATTGAAATTTTTTTTTTGTTTAAATACAATGAAATAAAAAAATAAATACCTCGATGATGAAAATGATTTGTTGATTGTTTAAAAAGATATTGAATACCATGTATTTTAATTACACCAACATGAAGAAGACATCGATCACTTTCATAAACTAAACAAATTAATGCACGAGCTTCATTTGCAACTTTAGTCTTTAAAAATAAACAAAAAAATGAAAAATTTAATAATAAAAAAAAAAGTACAATTTAATCATACTTGTTGTCGAATAATCATATCAATACGATCTTCATAAATTTGAATCGATTTTGTATATTGTTTAGACATTATTAAATCTTCACCATAATTATGATTTTCCGATCTAATCATTACTTGATTATGTTGATTAATAACAAGAACAGTTTGACCTAATTCAAAATGTTTACCATTTTTATCATATCCTAATATATGTAATTTTAAATAACTTTTTTCTAAATCAAATTGTTCTAAATCAAATTTAAATAAATCATTAATTGGATCTTTTTTTGATGAATATTTTTTATTTTTATGTTTATCATTATCTGTAAATAAACGTATTTTACATAGAAGTGATGGAAAACATTGTTCAATTAATGATTGCATTGGTGTTAATCGTACAATTTGAAATACAAGTTGATTATTATTTATTAAATAATATAATTTATAAATTAATTCAATACGAAATAATTCAACAAGAGAATATTCAAATGAAGATATTTCTGAAGCTAATATTTCATTATCTATATCATCAGAATCAGATGATACAATTGATCTTTCTTCTGAATTTATATTTCCTTGAGGATAAGAAGAAATTGGTGATGATGTTGAATGAACTTGTTGAAATTTTGATTTAATTTTACCGAATGAAAATGATGGAGGTTGTGAGTGACGATGAATTGAACTTTCCTCTGATGAATCAGAAGATGCTTGTTTAGTTAAATCAAATGTTCTATAATTAGGTGATATTTCATTAATGGAACATTGTGTTAATATATTACGAGTGATTTTAGGTGTTGATTCTGTATTTGTTTCAATTTTATCAGTGTTTGGTAATTTTGATAATGGAAAAATGAAACGATTTGGTGTTATTGATGTAGGAGATGAATATAATAAATGTTTTTCAATAATAACAGTTTCACTTCTTTTTTTATTATACAATCGATGTACATAGAGAAAAATACAAATTAATGTAACAAGTAAAATAATACTAACAATAACAGCAAAATTATAGGGATGAAGGAATATCATAGATAGAATCATAGTTGTTATCATTTTGTTTTATTGCGTGTGTCTAATATAAGGAATGATGATATCAATATGTAATTTTGTGCACCTGCTGGTTTTTTTTTGAGTAATATCTATCATATTGAAAGATAAAATAGAAAGAGAATGAAAGCAAGTATTGATTATCAAAAAGGTCAATTTATCCAAATAATAGATTCATGCAAAATAAATCTGCCAAGACAATACTAATCTATTTGGCTTTGATTTGGTTTCAATAAAAGGCGAAAACAATTTATTTCTAATAATTTGATGTGATATTTCGAAGAAAAACATAAATTCAAAAGTTAATTCATGCTTGTATGTTTGTCAAAGATCATCACATAAATAATTTGAGAAATTTTCTTTAAATCCAATGAATAAAAAAAAATAAGCCTAAACTGTATTTTGTTTTGTGAAAGAATTTGATATTATTCTTTGATTTCTTGGTAAGTCAATAGACTAACGTTAAAATTTATATGTGATATCTACGAGACATTTTTTATTAGATTGTATAAAACTAAATTAATATCTACTACTAATGAATGCATTTTACACAACGAATAAGATTCTTTGTAATCTGTCTTGAAAACATGAAAAAAATCCTTTGTGAGTAGTTTGAACTGAAAAAAATCCAATTATTTCATTTAAGATATTATAGAACCTCACTTTATAGTCAAGTTAAACATTCATTAAAACAAATGTTTCTAGAATAAATTGATGCATGCAGAAATAATACTTCCGTTTTGTCACAAACAAAACGAAAAAGTCAAGAGTCCCTTATCTAATATATAAAGAAGAAAGTTTGTTTGTCTGTTTGTCTGTTCTTTATGCATTTGGACATAGTATGAGCAAATGTAACTAAACTTTTCAAGAATCCTCCTCTCATCCAGGAGAAGGTTAACGACTACTTTTTGTCGAAAAAACACCGGCACTCCACCTGCAACAGGGCTGCCTAGTTGTCTGACTAATGAGATTGCAGCATTCGGTAGTATCGAAGAACTGCTGAGCGGCACGTTGTGTGCAAGCACAAGACATGTGCCCAGAGGTTTTCGAGGGTACTGAGCTTAAATCTGGAGTCCAATTGCCTCGAAATCCGATTGGTTGGCCGAAAACCGATAGGAATTCAGCTGCAAAGAAACTAGCTGATCAAACTTGCATTTTCGAAAAAGTCAGGTAGGGGCTTTCAGAGGCGATGAGTTCGAATTAGGGATCCAATCACTTCAAAACCTTATCGGTTAGCCCGAAACCAATAGGGATCGAGTTTTTGGGAAAACGACTGTGAGTGAATGATCGGAAGAAGGACATTAGGAATCAGAAGTGTATTGAACTTGATACCCTACTGGAGCACCCGTGGCCCTACTGGGTGATCCATGTCATATACAAATCGAGTTTTGGAGAAATCGGTCTCCTGGAAGTCGTGTGAAGCGACGATTTCGAATAAATAGTCTATAAGGCTCAAAATTTGTTCATCATAGATATTGACTCCTATGGTTGCGAAAGGATCTGCCCACAAAAATCTTTCTGTCTGTCTTTCTTTGCAATCAATCGGAATTCAGTGTGATTCCAGTAGTACAAACCATGATATATCGTCATTATTCTCCCGATCAATGGGTATTGTGAACGCGACATCCTAGATCAATTAGATGTATCGTTGCGCTTAGTTTCCATCAAAGCTGATTTTTTGTAACGCTGTCGAAGAATCGATTGTTCGTGCGGGCTTCCCACTAGAAACACAACTAGGCAACTCCGGAACCGGAAACGCCACCAAGCGCGATCAAGGCCAATTGGGATCGGAGGATGATCGAGACAAGTATGTGCTCTTATAAATGCTTGGCTAAAATAAAAAGTGGATAGTACTCATAAGTTTCACCAAGCTCTCCTAGATTTCGACGTGTAAGGATGAAGAATCCTCCCTTCTGATGAATTTTTCAATGTCAATATTTTCATATTCGCCGAAAGCGAGAGCACCCGCGATTGAGACTTAAAATACGTCCAAGAGCCGGACCAAGACCGGGACAAAAAATAGGATTTTATGTGTGTCTATTCTCCACTAATTAGGTTTTCTTACATGTTCTCGAGCGCAATAGAAGTTTTGCTTGCATATATTAAGATTGAACTTTCCCGGCCAACGCCGGGTACCTCCGTTGGTGTAGAGATATATTTCATACAACATTTATTACAACGTATTGTGAGGAGAGCTCACTTCGAGGGAAGACACGTGTACTTCGTACTTCTTGATAGTTCTGCCACTGTAGGGGTGCACCAGTGCCAGTAACTGGGTTCCAGTCGGACTGGGTACTCAGTCCGACCAGATACCCGGTCTGACTGGACACCCAGTCACGACTGGGTACTTAGTCATTTGACGTTTATTCCGCTAATCGATCAGTACTTCCGCCTTTTCTAAGGATGTGGGGGTGGGGGTGGATTTGATGTTGGTATGGGTGTCGTTATTGTCATGCTAACTATTCCCACATACAAATAACATCCACTCCCACATCCATCCAAATAACACCCACACCTACACCCTTGCCACACCCACACCATGAAGACATGAAATTTATTTATAGTATCCTAAATTATAACGATTGATATATAGATATATATGATTAGCCAATGGATTCAGTGTTATAGTTTATATCAGTACTTCAACAGCCTAAGAATCACTGTATGACAATATACTAGAAAAGAAGAAAGTACTACTCGACTAATGGACTAAAGATCAAAGGACTCAGTACCCAGTCGGACCGGATACCCAGTCCGACTGGGATCCAGTTCACCAGTCAGAACTGGGACTGGTGCATCCCTAGTTTTATGAAATCTATATATGTTTTTTTTTTCGAAGAAAATATTGAATGTAAGTTTAAATGGAAGTTTTTCCGGCTCTCTTCTTCTTCCTAGGCTCTAGCAATGGTAGAAGGAGAGGAGATAAAGGCGAATAGTCATGGAACAAGTGTTCATAACAACCGAAGGCAACAAGCATTAGACTTCTTTCCCAGAATTCCTTAGCAAACAAAAAAAGATGGACATTGAACGTCATTAATAACAAGAGTTAGATTGTTTGCTTCTTTGAAATTCCAATAGTTGAAAAACATTTATGTTCAGTGTTTTGTTTTTTGTGCAAATAAAAAATTTATATCGAAGAGATCAAGGATGATGGAGAATTATGCATTGATTTGCCACAATCGTCATATGATCAAAATAAAAAAAACGTAAACTGATCAAGTTATAACTTCGAAAAATAATCAATATCAGTGTTTGTGAACGTATTGAGATAGATAATAGTGCATTGAGACCTCCTGTAGATGCAATAAATATGTACAACAAACTTCTTTGATAATTAAACAAATGATTAAAATAATAAAATTGCTAAACTAAGCACAAATGAATACGAAAATGCAAAATAACAAGGTATTAGCAACAAAGCCAAAAAAAAATAGAGCGTCAGTAGAAAACAGCACCATTCACAAAGGATATCAAAGTAAAGGGGAAAGCAGGAAGTACATCAAAACTAGCCAAATCTGATGGAGCCGAACATTGGTGAACCCCCCAGGCCTTTACTATGAATATTTTCCGTTTTTATTGTCACACAGTTTGCGGTGAAATTTCGAAGCTTAGTTTGTTTTAAAGAGCATTTTTTTAAGTAGAAAAGGAACTGATTGAATCAGATGGATATGAAAATAATGCTGACATAATTGAAGATTATGCTATATATGTAGCTAGTTACTTTCTCTAGCAGTAATATGAACATTGTTAGATTTTTGAGTGTCATTGGTATCGAACTTCATCTTTGTCTTATACATAGTTGAATTTAACTATTCAATTATTGGTGACGTGAAAGATGGACGCGCCTAACAAGTAATTGATGTTTCATTTTCTTTTTATTGATTTCATAACTCAAAGTTGTTATCATGAATATTTACCAGGACGAAACGGTTTTCTCCGTCTAACTGACCTTTCATAGCAACGTCGCGGCGTGGGGGAGCGAAGCGCTTCCCATGAAGAACTGCGACTCATGCATGCCTCTGTGTACACAGCGCCTGTAGCATTCTAGGTGATGCCTATAACATCTTAGACTAGTTGAATATTTGAGTATCTTTACTTCAATCATTGAATAGTTGAATAATTGAATTCAACTTTCAAGTTTAACACTTCTAGTGTAGGATTCAAGGCATAGTATCTCTTTAGAGAAATATGGGTGGGACGATGGCTGAAGAAAAAAACAACACCTATGTTCACGTTCATACCTGCACTACTTCTACATTCCACACACTACCGTCCAATGAATGCTCTTCGATCATACTTTTCGTAGAAAAGAAAACTCCAAAGATTAATGAATTATGTTACGAAGTCGAAGACCACTAAAAACTTATAAAAGACAATATGTGATAGCTGCTATGATTTTGAAAAAATTTCGTGAGAAACTTTCAGAAAGTCTTCATATCTTTTCAATGCAAACAGTTATTGATCTCGGTGTTATGTAGATCGATAGAGGAGAAGTTAGGCTATCTACCCATTATATTTTAGTTGAGAAAGTATGTTATTTCCAAAGCGAATTAAGCTCATCTTCAAAGCTTATCACGTATCCACGAAGAAAAGCGACTGGAAAATTTTCATCGACTTTGTAAAAAGATAGAGCAGTGTCAATTCTAGATACTACAAAAACTTCGGCTTACTTCTCTCTTTCTATTTTAAAGTCATTCAAAGAATGCCCACAGCCATTTAACTCTGAAATGGACAATAATAAGATACATCAGCTTTCAAAACGGCTACAAAGTTCGGAAAAAAAATCAGACCACAATAAAAATTTTTATCAAACTGATCACATTTATTTTCTAACCACTTCGAATTGAATTCGATTCTATCTTTGAAAGTATCATAGAATAAATCGTTTTATGACATTTAAATTTGAGTGAATTTCAATCAATCTCAAGTCAAAATCAATCTTTGTCTCTCTATCTCAATAAATCATATGTATAATTTGTTTAATATAACGATACCATTACTTAAATACAACGAAAGTGTTCGTATTTGTTTTATTTTTGTTATTGTATATCTGAATCTATATCTAACATGAAGCCATTACTCAATCAATACACAAAAAAAAAACACAAATAGAAAACTACAAACAAAAACGTTTAAGTTTATAGAACCTTAAAATGTCAAAGATTGCATTAGAAAAAACTAAGATTACAAATAATGCAAATTACATGTAGATATTAACACAATATTTACAAATGAGATCGTGATAAACGACCATGACCTTCAGTTAACTGCAGATGAGAACCATTGGGTAATGAATAAGGAAAATCTTTGTGATGATACATTTCATCCATATAATCTTCAGTATATTCACGTAGAAATTGAATTTCACCAGCAAATAATACACCTAATCGAATAAGCAAACATATTTTCAATCTTACGAAAAAAGTCCTCCAAATGAGTTATGAACACACCGAAAACAGTTCGTTACCTTAGCTTATTGCTGCAAAGATACTACATTTCTACGGAATTTTTTTAAACGAATGCCATGGTTCTCCTAGAAAACACTAGGAAAACTCATTTTTGAATTTTGACTTGACACTTTTTATAGAGACAGCCTTTAACAAGAGTAGTTTCAGATCTTGTCGTTGCTCCAAACCTAAGATACAACTATAGTAATAGCATGTCTTGTACATCGCTCATATACATTGGCACATATTATGTTCTAGTTTCAGGGTGGAAACAAATCAAAAGATCGGAAACTACTCTGATTAAAGGCTGTTTCTATGCAAAGTGTCAAGTCAAAATTCGAAAATAAGTTTTCCTAATGTTTCTGAGAAGAACCATGGCATTCGTTTAAAAAATTCTCGTAATAGTACAGCATCTTCACAGCAATAAGTTAAGTGTACGAACTCTTTTCAACGTATTCGTAAGTCATTTGGATCGACTCAATACACATTGTTTCGACTCAAAAGTAATTTCTCAGTTGGATGACTTCTCTCTCGTCAGTTGATGCGTTTTTTCAAATAGAAACTTACAAGCACAGAAAGCAAAAAAAAGTCCTGTGCATTCCAACCAATAACTATAGGATAAATAATTAAATTCTGGTCGTGGCATCCAAAGACGATCTTGACTATAAAGACCATAGACACACACAGCAATCAGTTCACACACAACTAGAACAGAAAAATATACGTTATCATCATTGACGAATTCAAAATCATATCAAACTCATCCCTACGGTTTGGAAAGAACCTTAAACTATTTGTTTAAAATAAACAACTCACTAAATTTCATATTTTACAAATAAAAAAATACTTACAAATAACAAATGACATAATACACACAACTAATTGATATCTCCATTGCCAACGAAATGATGAAAAAACTGCTACAATTAAACTTGAAATAGTCATTATTGTAAAAATTAATCCTAAAGTAGCAAATGCTTGTACCCATTTAAACCAAGCTAAATAAGAAAAAAAATCAACAATAAATTCTATTTTTTTTATGTTTTTATAATGAAAAATTTTACATGGAATAATCCAATCTCGAAAACGATACATTTCATTTGTCCAAAACCAAAAACAACCTGTATAAGGTATTTGTAAATCATCTTTATAATGACGATATTTATATAAACATAATTCCCATAAGCCAATATTTTGAAAATCTTTTGGTGTATCTTGATAACGTTTTGTCCAATAAGGTGATGCAAATGCTGATATACAACAACATGTACTTAAAAACATTAAACTTGATGCAAGAAAAAAATTTATTGAATATTCAGCATGTCCAAAACGAAATATACTCATCTAGAAATAGAACTATCTTCTGTTTTTTAATGTAATAATAAATTAAAAATAAAACTTTCAACGGAAAACAAGATTGATCGCTTTTTTTTTTGTTTTATTTATTTTTTTTCTCCATTTCGTCGGCGAACTGTTGTCCATCCATCTTCATCAATATCCATTGATTGTGTTTTTGGTTTTTCTATTTCAATTTCTTCTTTAATCATATCATTTTCACTTTCACTTGATGATAATGAATCCTCGTTATCATTATTATTGTCATTTCGAATAGACATTTGAACAGGTGAAATAATTGAATTTTGTAATTGTAATTCTTGTTGAACGTCATTTAATTTTCCTTGTAAAATTAAATCAATATAACGAACAAATAATAGTGCTAATTCATAACTTGAACCATCATCTAAAACTGTATTAAATTCTTCATCAAGAATTTCATCAAGATACTCTTGAATATTATTTTCATTAGCAGATATTAGTGATGATGATTGAATATTTCGTGTAAGATATTCACCAAATGCTTCAATAAATGCTTCATATTTAGCTTGAGTTTCTGAACCACCCATTGAATGTATAACAGCTAATTGTAAAGCTGTCCATCGTGAAAATACTGATCGAATAATTGGAACAATTGTTAATAATAACGACATGATGAATTAAAAAGAAAATTCTCCATTGATAACTGTTGTTGATTTTTTTCTGTCTTTCTTTCGACCTCTCTCTTTGTTTCGAATCAGAGCGTCGCGCTAGTTACATGTAATTTTGATTGGATTAAATAAATTTTACAACGAATGAATGAATAATGAATTTCAATTGAATTTAGGAAAAATGTTTAGTTCTAATAACGATGGTTTCAAGTTATGTAAACGTCTTAATCGAAATAGAATTATTACAATTCTATCGGGAGTTTTTGTATGAAATCGAGAATGATTGTTTTTTTTTCTCATAAAATCTTTTTATTTAGTTTGCAATCGGTTGGTGGATTGTCATTGATATGATTTGTCAATATCCTACACAAACTGATTTTAATAAAGTTTATCTTATTATTGGTGTAATAGCTACATTAGCACTTATTTTGTAAGTTGAATTCAAACAGTTTTTCTTTTTGAATAATTAAATTTCTTCGTTGAATTTAAATCAGAAGCAATTGTGTATCAAATGCTCAAGTTCGCGGTTATGATAATGATAATAACAATAGTATTGGACAAATTGGTATGTTGTTGAATTATATAAATAAGATTAAATCTTTTTATATCATAGGAAGTCGATTTATTCTTTTTATTTCATTTCTACTTGTATTTGGTTCATTTATTGCTAGTGCTTGGGTATTATTTGGTTACTATGTTACTTATAAAAAAGAAAGATTTTATCCTGGTCTAGCTATTTTTGGTCAAAATCTTGCTATATTGATTAGGTTTGTCATATTGCTTTATTTATTATTGATATTCATGACTTTTTTTTTGTTTCCTTTAGTACATTGATCTTAAAATTAGGTCGTAAAGAAAATCTTCGTTATTAATTATATTTGAAAATGATTTTCTATTTTGTTCATATAATTATCTTTACGTGTGAACTTTTTCTTTTGTTTTTTGGGCTAATATATATATATATAAAGCAATAAAATCTTATACATTGACAAAATAAATCGATAATTGATTCTTATGTATCGTTAACGTTTTCTTTTTTTTTTATATCACATGGGAAATCAAAATCTATCTGCATTTGTCTAAGATTGTAAAGTATACATAATAACAAAACAAAAGAAACAATATACTAGTGTAAGAAAATCTATTGCATACCAATAGATGGCTATTACTTTTATAAAACATTGCACGTTCACTAATTTGTCATGAGAGAAGATCAGAGTTTTTTTTTTCTTGTATCGCCGTCTCTTTCTTCTTTCTACAATACGGATATGCCGATGCTAACGACAGTACAGAAAAGTCGAATCTAAAATTGATTATTTGACGCGCTCTTTCCTTTCGCTATCGCCATTCACCCGACGCGCTCTTTTTTTTTTTGACTTTCTTTTGGCAAAAAAAAGAAGAGGGAGAGAAGGAGACAAAATGAACCTCTCGAGTTGCAATCTAGTGTATGACGGCCGCCTCTCAATTAGTGTGTTAACAAGAATGAAGTAAAAAGATGCAGAAACGACTCATTGATAAAATGTATGCGATTCAAGACAGTCAGGCAAACAACTAGCCAGCGGCAGCGGACATTGTATTCTTTAGATGTCCTCTTAAATTTACATATTCTTTTATATGTCTTAACGATATCGTAACCATCATCATCATAATCATAATCATCATCGTTGTGGGACGGAACATGCACATAAAGTCGTTGTCATCATCTTACTTAGTGCTTTCTTTCCTTTTTTTTTTCTTCTTTTTATTATTTATTATATGAGCTAGTTCGCCAAAAAAAAACAGGCTAACAACAACATAACAGAACTGTAATAGATGACAAAATCGTTTTGATCGATCTTTGCCGTTGTCAACGAACTATTCGTAACGCTAGCGTTTTCTTCGATGAATTACATAGTAAAAAAAGAAATATATATCGCTGAATGAATCAATGTCATGTGTTCTCGTTGACAACAGTGTGCATAGAAATAAAACACGCTTACATATTTCTTATTCTCGTTAAACTATTGATTGATATTCGAGGCAAAAAATAGCAACAAGTTGAAACATTTTAGAAAAAAAAAGATTTTCTATAATATGTATTCATAAATGAATGGATATATTATTTTTAAGAGATTTTCTTTGAAATAAAAAAAGCAAAAATTCTTTTGGGCAATTATCGATCGTTATATTTTGTTTTTTTGGAATTTCTAAATTTAGCCATCAGTATATAGCAGAAGTTTTTTGTTTTCTTGATTGATGTCAATCATTGTGTACATATATATAGTAGCTGTCTTGCATTTTATTTTCTTCGACTTGCATCTCTCTCAATCAGTCGAAGTTGGTTTTTTATCGAGTGTCATCCTTCCGTTGTTATTTTTGTTCTTATCTTCTATCCTTGTATTTCAACAAGAACAAATTTTGGTTCTAATTGAACTATGTATACATATTTACTTTTTTTTCTCTTTGAGTAAGTCGTTATAGTCTAACTAAATCATTTCTAGTGTGTACTTCTCTTTTAAGAATAAATCATTAGTTTGCATGATTAACTTGTTTTTCCTTTGCTTTACTATATTACCATCATTACAATTGAATAGATTTGTAATCCTTTTTTAATTTTACTACGTTTTTTTATATCTACGTTTTGTTTTTAAAACGGAAATACATATCATTCTATATATACAATATAAATTATCAATAAATGTATCCTTGTAAGTAAAGATATTTGAATGATGACAACAGTTCTTCTTCTCTTTTTTCTTCTCCGTTTTTTTTTTTACAGAATCGAGACATTCATTTTTCATTCCATTCTATGTTCTATTACCATTACTCTCGCGTCGTTCTTCCGGGGATGAAAAACAGAAAAAAAAGAGAATAAATTTTCTCTATCTTTCGTTTTTTCCTCTCTTTATGGTAGCTTTCTTCTTTTTACTATGTCTTAGCAACAATCGTGTGTATGCATAGCTTGACAAGATCTTTTCTTCTATTCCAACATTATTCTTATCACAAATGCTATCAATATTTTCAATAATGATTGTGAATAATTATTAGAAATATTTAAACAAGACTCAAGAAGCGTGAAAATTTGTATGTAATTATCAATTTTAATTTTTAATTATTATAACTATAGGAAAAATAAATTGAAATATGTAAGTCATACACTATAACATTCTATTTAATATATACTTGGATAGAATAGAAGTCATCAATGATCACTTTACGTAGAAGTATCATTAGGATAAATGATGCCGAAAAAGTTCACATATGGATTGAATATAAACATCCGTTTCTTTTTTTTTGTTTTACAATGACACGCATCTGCATTTATAGTATAAAACATCAGAGAAAAATGACATCGATCTTCTTCAAATTTGAATTTATAATATAAAATGACAGAAAATCGACAGATAGCAATCGTACTATTATCATCATCGTCATCAGTCAATTATTATTGTTGTTCACGCGTGCAATGTCAAATGAAAACACTTAGTCTTTATGAAAATAATTTTTGCGTGCATTTAAGCAAGTCAAACGATGTCTGTTGTGTTTATTTGTTTATTTGATTAATAGGAGGCATTGAAAAGAACGAAAAAAAA
>CAJNOL010004609.1:0-14730 GCA_905250125.1 Rotaria sordida
CTTAATTTTCTAAATATTAGAAATTCAATTTAATTTTCTGCAGAAAACCGAAACTTGAATATCAATAGTTTATTTTCAAGAACATAGAAAATCATCGGTGAATTCATATGGGCATTCCTAGAATATCCTTCATTAAACTCTATAACTTATTTTCTAGTTTACAATGTACGACAGATATACAATACATTACTACTTTTTTCTTTAATTGCTTTACCGTTTGATTTCATTAGATGACACATAGGATAAGTCCCTAATGCACAACACATAGCCAAACTGAACTCATCGTTTATGAGATTAAAAGTGTCGAATTCAGATTGAGACCTGATTTTTTTTCTAGTTTTAGTATTATTTGCTCTTTTCTTTTATACATGCTCGATAAAAGATATTTATTATGCGTTAATACTATTGTAATATAATGATCATAACTCATAAGCATTAATATTATTTTCAAAAGGCGATAGCTATTAACAAATCGAGATATTGGGTTGGCAAGGAAATTTTTGCGTTTTTTTCAAAAATTTTTCTAAAACAGTCGAGAAAGTTCTAGAAGTTTCAATACTAAGAGTATATAAAGGAGTACGAATATCTTTCGAACAACAACAAAACTATGGATATGAACGCTGACCTCGAATTAAAAATGAAGATATCTCGTAGAGATCTCTGAGTGTTTTTGCTTCATGAATTTCGTTTGGGTCGCAAAGCAATGGCAGTAACAAGCGACATATACGGCACGATGGGCAAGGATGCACTATCCATCCGTACAGCACAACATTGGTTCAACCGGCTCAAGAACGGTAACTTCAAATTCCATGATTTATCTCATTTCGAGAGACCACTAGAGGTAGATGTTGATGTCTTAAAGCAGCTTATCGAAGAAAACCCTAGGTTGACTACATGGTGTTTAGCAGAGCGACTTGGGTGCTCTCATACTACAGTGGAAACACATCTAGGCGAATTGGGCATAACATGGAAATATGAAGTTTGGATACCACATGATTTGTCATCACATCAGCTTCAACACAGAGTTGACGCTTGTATGAAATTGATGACGCTTCATCGCAACTACTAATGGCTCCACAATCTTATTAGTGGTGATGAAAAGTGGATGTTGTATGTTAATCATACGCGTAAGCGACAGTGGCTGAGAGCCGGATAAACAGATTTACCAGCACCCAAAAATGACTTTCACCCAAAGCAGATTATGGTGAACGTTTGGTGGGGAGTAAAAGGGATTATTCATTGAGAATTTCTTCCAACTACCTGCACCATCACTGCTGATGATCTCTATTGTGAGTAATTAGACGGAGTTGCAGCAAAACTCCAGAGGAAGCAAGATAGAATTTATTTTTTACATGACAACGCCAGACCTTACATTGCAAAGTCGACGCGTGAAAAATTATTGAAGTTCGAATGTACTGTGGTTCCATATCCACCGTATTCTCCAGACTTGGCTTCTACTGACTATCATTTGTTTCATTCTCTTACCGATCATTTGCGCGAAAAAAAATTGGATGGCGAATATGACATCAGAATGGAGCTCGGCAGCTTCTTCAGTCAAAAGTCCCAGGACTTCTACGAATGCAAGATCCTTTCTCTACCAGAGCGTTGACGACAAGTCATAGTTAGTAATGGAATATACATTGTTGACAGCTAGTTGCATTCTTGAAGTTACAATATAAAAAGAAAATTTTCGAAACGCAAGAAATTTATTGCCAACCTAATATTATAACTCCGTTCTAGTTGGTGCAATTTTGGCGCTGATGGTATCACTGATCTACATTGTCTGTAGACTGCCTGTAGACGAATTTTCATATGCCTAGCTCTCATAAGGACTAAGATCCTAGTATATCTTGATCGAATAGCAACAGCTACTATTAATTTTGGTACAGATGCGTATTTCGATAATGATACGATCCTGGATCACTTTGAAAGGCTATTTCAAATACTAGAATTCAAACAAGAATACGAGAATAATCAAATAGAAATTATTGTGGACGACGCAAGAACTCATACTACCAAATCATATTCATTACAAGACTTTGGTAAGAGCATTGGTACTTGTTGTCCGGTCGAACAGATCGAATATGTTGATGAAAATGGCACAACATGGATTATTCATTGTTATTTTAAAGCGGGAGGAAACAAAGGTAAATCAAAACGATTAGTTGAGCTACGTAAAGATTTAGGCGTACAATTACCAGCTAAAATTAAATTATATAAAATTAATAAAATACTTTCAACACATCATACTTTTCAAAATCCAAGTGAATATCATTCTAGTTTTTTCAAGATATATTCAATCCTGTGTGATTTATTTTGTTATTTAGGCTAGAAAACTTGAAATGCTAGAAATTAAATATAAAATTAAGATTCTGTACTGCCCTAAATATCATTGCGAACTAAACGCAATTGAAGGTCTTTGGTGCAGTCAAAAGGTATTTGTTTGTTCACGTACAGATCAAATCTTTGAAAAAATGATAAAACTAATATCGGATTCGCGCATACAGTTTGTCGAACGAAAAACTGCATTAAAATTATTTTGGCGTTTTTGGCGTTTCATCAAAACATATTGTCCAGGTCAGACATATGCTGACCTATTAGGGGTGGGTGTGGATGGGAATGAATAACAGATCTACACCCACGCCCACGCCCACCCACATCCGCACCCACCCTTTTATTCTATCGGATAAATCGCTGTAATCTAAGTTTAATAGTCGTTATTCAAATCTTGATTTTATCTACAATATGAATATTTGATTTTTATTTTAATTTAGATTTCTGTTAAACGTCAATCGGGAAATACGTACGAAAAGAAAAATTTGAAGAAAACAGCAAATCAAATATCAAATTATACTGATTTACCATCTATAATATTTTTAACTATGGAAAAATACAAAGAGGTAAGTTATTCAAAAAAAAAATTGTCAAAGATGATTTTTGTCCATTCTGATTTAGTCTGAAAGCAATCAAAGATTTATATTAAGTCCCTCTTCCCCTCTTCATACATTTAGTGGTGTCCTGAAGTAGCTAAGCCTCGAAGGTCGATCATTTTTTCGAAAAACTTTTTTCTTTTCTCACATGTATGATTTCTTTTGAGTCGAGACTATGTGCATTATGTATCGGCTCCAATGAGTGATACGCATCCTAAAAAAAGTTCATGATCATACCATTGTGCTGCAAAGATAGAGAACTTTTGTTGTATATTTTAACAAATGCACACCACATGAGTGTCTCAATAGAAATAGTTTATAGAGAAAATTCTTTTTAGCTTCCGACATATGCTAACTGTAATTCCATAAGACTTACTAAATCGACCTTGATTGCGTTCTCTTTTCCAAATATTACTATGCTAACACCTTGAATCTATATCTTTCTTTAGGCATTCTTTGTGATTCGTCTTCATAATCAAATCACATCCTATATAACAGTCAATGATATTAATGATCTCATTCAATGTGGTCTAATGGATGTGAAAGACATATTTTTAAATTTTGCTCGTGATAAAAATTATGAATTTTCTTGATTACATTGTGGAAAATTTTCAACCATGGCTTTATTACATGAATTACATACATCAACAACATATAAATTTACACATTCTTATAATAAATGTTGTCAACAATGTGATATATAGTATCATTATATAGTATGTGAAGATTTGATTTATGTGAAAAGGGTGTGGGTGTGGGTGTGGGTGTACATAGAAGGAATACCCACACCCACACCCTAAGTTAATTGATTCTTTTTTTTTCATTATATAACATTAAATGAATTTTTTTTCTTTTTCTTTCTAGTTCTCAATATCATCGCGCCGTAATCAACATCGTTCAACATCAAAACAGGGTGAGTAATGTTTTTTTTTGAGATGAGAATAGGGGAGAGGGGGATGAGGTTAGATAGTGTAATATTGAGATTAAGGAGAGGGATAGAGTGACTGAGAAAAGAGTGTTAGTAGGGGGAAAGGGGTGAGTTATGTCCATTGAGATTAGGTCCCCGTTAGTTACAGGCCTTCCGGGTAGGCCCTAAAAACCCGGCCAGGAACTGTCTTGGTGTCCGTGGCACACGATCAGGCTTATTCAGACTCATTGACATATCTCTCGCGGGGACGGTATGAATGATATGAGTCTGTCCTGTGCGTGCATGAGCGTTACGCTCGCCACGGCTCCACCAGGATGGTTCCTGGCCGCGCGCGCGAATAGAATAAGCCATTCATTTCATGAATTCAATGCGATTTATTTGAAACGAAAGGAAGGCAAAAAGAATCTATCACGACGAGTCTATTCGATTGAAAAGCGTTGAACACGATGATTGTAATGATCGACGACATAGAGATTGCTATGCCAATCGAAGGACAAACCGACGGGATAGTTGAACTGATTTGCTTCTGCTCCTTTACCATTGCCACCCACAATGACAGTGCCCTGTTTTGCTCCTTTTGGCCAACGGATCACTCGATGATTCTGCGAGTCTGCCACACAGATGGTACCCAATGTATCGACAAACAGTCCTTGAGGATACGACAATTGTGTCAGAGCATTCCCTTCCCCTTGACCTCCAGCGATGACAATTCCTTCTTTTGCACCTTTATTCCATTTCATTACACGATGATTGTCCCTGTCTGACACATAGACATTCTGTTGTTGATCGACAAAGATGTATCTCGGTTCGTTGAATTGATTGAGACCAGCACCTTCGCCATTGCCACCAGCTACAAGAGTTCCATTGTTGTCTCCTATTTGATATCGTCTTACTTCATGTTTGTTGGTGTCAGAGATGTAAAGATATCGCTGATCATCCATGGCCAATCCAAAACAATGGATGTTGTCGATGAGGATTTCTCCTTGAATTGTGCCACTACGACGAGACCATCGAATGACTCGTAGATTCCATCGATCACAAATAATGAGACTATCCGTCTCTTTGTCAATCAACATATCGGTTGGCCAATTCAAGTGATCCAATCGATTTCCTTGGCCATTGCCACCAGCTACTACTTGTCCATTCGTATTACCCATCTTCCATTGGATGATACGATGATTGTAGTAGTCAGCAATGATCATCGTTTGATCATCATCAACGAAGAGACCACAAGGCCTGCTGAGTTGATTGGTAGCATTGCCATATCGATGGCCTCCAGCAACAGTCACTCCCTTCTGGGCCCATCGGACATTGGCTGGAATATTAGGAATTACTACAATGAACAAAAAAGAAAAGGAATCGTCGTTATCGAAGGGATTCTGTCTCTCGTGAGAGCAAGCGCTACAAATATGACATTCATCTTTGAGAATGTTCATTCCACAGATAAAAATTCAGAAGTCTTTTCCTAGTTTCTTATGAGAAAAAAAGGATTTGGTAACGATTCTTACATCTATGTTACTTCTGGTTCTTGCCAAGATCTTTTTGATCATAAAAATAACACCTTGAGATTGCTGTAAGAAGGTCCTCGAAGAAAGAGTAATACTAATTCCATGTAAGTTTTTGATAGAAAAACATAAGGATCTGAGGATTTTTTTTTAGAATTGCAAGAATTCAGAATCTTTTTGACGGAATGATCATTTATATGAATATCAGAGAAGATTCTATCTGTATCTTGTGAGAAGAATATCGAATCGTTGAACAACATAATATCAAACCTAATCCCTATGTTTTTTAGGAAACCTTTAGGATACATGATTTTATGTACGATGAATGTGGATCTGTCGAAGAATCTCCTAAGTATCTGCATAGAGAATGCCGGTGAAATTTTATAAGGCTTTTGATAAGTTATGTGAAGCTGTTCGAAGAACAACCGTGATGTACTCTGAGTAAGATCATGAGAAGGTTTGGATACAGGAGAAACTGAACAAAGTTGAAAGGATTCCACGCGAATCTATGTAATCTGTTAGAGCTTCTACTTTTGCAAATGCTGGAAAGATGGATGTCAATCCGAACGGAGCTCTTCAGTGACAAACATTGGGGTCTATGGATTTTATGGGCTTTGGAAAAGGCGGTCGTAATGGGATAGACAGTGTTCTAAAATGCTATTTTTAACTTTTGATGAAAACCATCTTTAGACCATTGTATAAGGGTCCTCGAAGAGAATCTTGATGACTAAATAAGATACTCTGTCAAAATCTGAAACTCTAAAAATAATGAGTATCTTCTATGAGGATCATGCTATAATCCTTATGTAGTACTTGTTCTGAGAAGTCTTCTGTAAGCTCGCATGTTATGGATATATTCAGGAGGATCTGAAGAGTAAGTATTTTGGAATGGTTGATATCAGAGATGGGCAATTCCAACTCCAAAGTTGATGCTTTTTCTCATCAGGGTGAAAATGGAGTAGGAACAGGACAGAATGGAGGTGCCTATCTTTAAATTTTATGAGAAAGTTTATAGAGCAATAAATTAATATGCTACTAATTTATATCAATTGTAGATTTAATTATGTTCAAAAACTGATGTGTATTTAAGAGTGTTTTGGCAGAAGTTCAGTTTTGTAAAATGCGAGTCGAATTGAAGTTAAATTGGATTTGGAGTAGGATCTTAGAAAATAGGACTGGAGTTATGTGGAGTTGGAAGAAGACAGAGTGTAGTTGCTCATCTCTGTTTAGTACACAAATGTCGATCCTAATCAGTACCCAGGATAACTTCTCTGGAATATTAGGAATTACTACAATGAATGAAACAGAAAAGAGATCGTCATTATCGAAGAGATTTTTGTCTCTCATACACGAGAAAGTACTATAAGTGAGACAGTGTTTCTGTAGCGTAGTCTTTAAAAAAAAAGCACATCGTAAGGAAATGCTTTCGATGTCGAGGAAGAGAAAACTGCTTAACATGAGATTCTAAGGAAATTTCTATGTTCTAGTCTAGTATTAGAATTTGAGAAGGAAATCTTACGATTCTTTCAGCGATATTCAGCTCATTTTCGTATGATATAGGATGTTCGAAAGAAGGAAAAAAAATGATGAAATGAAATATCAAGATGCTTAAAGTCGTGTGCACTTTAAGTTTTTCATGATAGAGGTTGAAAAACGATCTTTATAAACCATTAATTAGGATTTGTCTCTGAGCTGCTCTTTTAATTGCATAACTTTTTTTTTATAAAAGTAAATTCTTTGTTCAATTAAGCATAAACTATCATTCATCAGCCATGTTTGATACTTGTGATACAATATCATCTTAATACATTAAGTAGTTTCATTAGACTAAAAACACTTTCATTAAAATGATGAAAACTCGTTATAGTTTTATCAAAAAAAAATTTTTGATTTTTTCCGAATTCTAAATTGTTTTTAGATCTGTTTTCTTAGTAACGAAAAGAAATTATTGTCATACTTAAACATATTTGTTAAAGCAATAATGAAAATAAGAACAATAATATCGAATTGATATAATATAACTTACAAATTCTTTTGTAGAATTTCTTAACCTATATGATATAAATATATTTAGTTTGTTTTTCGATGATTTTCTGAATGACATTCGAATCTACTATTATCATAATAATATAATAGTAAATAATTTCTAATATCGAAAAAAAAAAATCATTTTTTCTCGCTAGAAATTCTAGAACTTATGAAAATACTCTAAGAGCAGATATTTATTTAGTCAAGTTTATTAATTTGAAGCAAAAAGAAATCTCAAAAATGACTTCAAGTAAAAAAAAGAGATGTTCTCAGATTTTTTAAAATGTTTATAAGATGTGCAATCTACTCAGTATAGGCAGAATTCGTCCAATGAAATTTAAGATTATGCAGAGTGCTTTTGTCTCTAATAACTAGTCAAATACTTGACATACTTCTTGGTATAGCGGGCTGATATTTTTATCCATGATTATCAAAACTTGCTTTAGTGTATTTATAGCTGACTTTAAGAAAAAAATCTAAACTTCCAAGAGTCATGAAAAATGAATATTGCAGTTTTATCAACAAATTCTTGCTCTTTATAACTAAAACTCTGAGAGTATACTGAGTAACAAGACTTTTATCTGTGGTATAAATACGAACGAAACGACACTAGTGTGAATTAATCGAAAAAGTTATATACAGATCAGTTGTAAATACTTCAAAACAATTGTTGGCAATATTTCTTTTATGAATATGACCTATGAATACTATTTTACTAACAAGACTTTCATAAAAA
The DNA here is from genome assembly GCA_905250125.1 of Rotaria sordida. Lineage (NCBI taxonomy): Eukaryota > Metazoa > Rotifera > Eurotatoria > Philodinida > Philodinidae > Rotaria > Rotaria sordida. Next base: position 8,128 of record CAJNOL010004609.1, read on the forward strand.
TAATAATATTATGAATTGATGAAATTCTAAAAACGTTCTACACATTACAGAAGATAAGGTAAAAATTAAATAAGGATTTTGATTGAGGTAGATTTGAGATTTAGCTTCTTTTTTTATATTAATATTTTGTTTTCTATTTTTTTGATTTTGGAATAGGTTGTTGGAGGGGGGGGGGGTATATGTGTGTGGAACAGGTCTCAAACTATGATATAGTTTAAGAGTTTGCAAGGACTTTACAACGTTATAGTTGTGAGTGTAGTATATGAACATCGTCTTTTTATTTACATACATTAATAGCGACATTTACACCCTAACTTGAAATTATTCTCTCATAACGTAAAAGAAATGAAAGCAATCAAAGATTGGACATTTTCTCTCTTGTATTGAAGATAGACAGAACCAAGCTATTCATACTGCAGAGTATTACTTCTACGAAGGAAATTGTCATTACAAAGTCATGCTGAGAAATCAATCAAAGATTCAAATCCTTCAATCCCGACGACATTTAATCAGATTGACCAATTTTATAGTTACTATAACTAATCTGCTCACTAAAATAGAAACTAAAGATAGTTGATATGTCAAAAAAAATTATCCGACTTACATCCATGAAATTGTTAATTATAGAAAAAACTATTAGCTGAAGTAATTATTTATAATCATATTCAAACAAAGTAAATATTCATGAACGAATTTGAACATAGCAGTAAAATCGAAAGAGAAGAAAAAATTCACATTTACATTTAACTTCATTGTTAGATGATGCCTTATAACTCGACTTGATTTACTTAAACCTATACTAATTATTTTTAAAAAATGTTCTTTGACTTAAAGTATTATATCTAATTTAAAAATTAGCTTTTTTTAAATATTTTATTCAAAAACAAATATCTATGGAATATTAAGAATTGATTTTTAAATAGATTTTGTTTTTTAAATTAATGAATGAATCTTTGTTATCCTTCGAATATTAATCACAGTCATTGGTGAACTCTCATCAGTAAAAATCGCATTAAAAAAACAACTACTCTTATAAAAAAATTTTCAAAATTGGATATATTTCAAACACTTACAATTATTCTTTTTTCTATAAAATTAAAATGCATCGAAATATATTGAAACTTAAGGGTGACGGAAAGTCATGTAATGAAAGGAAACAAATGAATAAAAAATGGCTTTAATGGACGTGTCTGTCTTGCCGCCTCGCATTTTCCACTATGTTCTGCATACTGTCAACTACTTATAAGAAAGTTGTCAAATTAATAGTGGAGCGTAATGAAAGAAAAGTTTACGAAGTAATGTGAATAATCTTTTAAATAAATATTTTTTGTATTGATTTTTTTTATCATGGATTACTAAGTGACTGCAATTAGGGATGAATTTAACATATTTATTCGATTTCTTGAGTATAATGATCAAAGTAGTATGTTTATTTATGGTAACATTTCTTTTTTATGAGAAATAAGTGAAAATGTTTTCATTATGCTATAAAATGATGTTAAATATTTTCTTAGTTGGATGTGAGTGAGCCTTTTCTTTTACTCGCACCTGCAACCAGTGTCGGATAATTCAAAAAGTTTAAGAATCTACAAGCAATAATGAACATGTATCAAAATGATTCACTTAAATCTCATCTGTATATCGTCGAACCTTTTTTACGAACAAAGATTTCAGTAAGTCCGACACAATATAATTAATAGATTTAAAATGATCCAAGACAATATCTTTTGACAAGAAATTTGATTGAATTCAACTAGTTTTTGATGAAAGTAGTGATTTTCAAGGACAGTTCGATCTTGAATCCGCAAGCTGATCAAATTATCTTAGAATGCAATTCTTGTCAAAAAAAAATCATTCAAACAAAAGTAAGCATTCTTTTCTCTTTCTCAAGCTTTCGTTATAACCGAATTCTCTATATTGATTAAATAATTTTAGATAATTACCTAATTTTTGTCTTAATCATATATATACTAAACAGTATTCAGATGTTTTTTGAATTCTTTTGTGCATATGTGTCATATAAGAGTGTGGATGTGGGCTGTGAAAATTGTCTTTTTTTCACACTTACTCACATCTATACCCTCCTTAGTTACTATCAAATGCACTCTCTTTTTTCATTTCCTTCCAGAAGTTCTTTATAAAGTCGCGTACATTCTACATTTCTCTCCGACTTTGGCGTGATTATGAGTCTCTTAAGCATTTTATTAGTCAAGAACTTGTAACTTCTATCAATATATTGAATTCGAATAAACTCAATTTTCAAGAGTCTCAGTTGATAGCTGATAATGACTGACACCAAAATTATTTCACTTGTATCTGTAATCCGAGAAAATCATTTCAAATAGGCTAAACTGTTGACATTTTCTATGAGACTATTGAAATTCTTATTATCTAAAATGAATAAAAATCTAGCAGAAGACTGTCCTGCACCATTGATCCGCTTAAATCTAACAATATAGGATGAGAGTGTTGATATAGGTACAGAAAAGACACATAAATTTGAAACTATCATGTTTTATAAAACGTTGGAATCGTAATTCCAATCGAAACTTCGATTCCTCTGATATACAGAGCACTGATATAACAGCATATGTGGAGATTTAAAAATATTCCAAAGGCAGATGCAGATAATATAAAAACGATGGATCATATGTTTGTCTGATTTTTTTTTTACAAATATTCAGGTTTAGATGATTGTCTGTGCTTCCACGTGTACAGGATAGCAATGTATCAACGTTCATATCGAAAGCTAACCAAGGGTGTGGGTGTGGGTTAAGAGATGACCTATGCTAACATCCACACACACACCCATCATAGTCTTTTTTATTTTTCTCATGAGAAAACTTATAAAATAGTAACTCATTGTCTTTCTACATGAAATAATGATAATGATGTTTGACATTTTTTATCTGCTTTTGTACCATCACCTTATGAAAGTGGAAGAATATGTGAAAATTTGAAAGAAAGATCTTATAGAGGATATTTCTTGATTATAACAGAAATCATGTTTCGTCAAGAGAAATTTGTTGAAGTTTCAATCAACTAAAAAAACTAATTATATTATAAGCCACACGTATATCGCAATGAGAATGAGAAACGATTGATACATACACCACATATAGATTATTTGAGAGAAACCTGAAAGTAAATAATTCTCAATTTATGAATGATTTTTTTCGTTCTTCATACAATGATAGACAACTTTTTTGAGAGATCTTATAAACTGAATTACTTCTCTTTCAATAATTGCTCAATAGAACTGAAGTCATACAAATAGAAAAATTAAAATACTGATTACATTTTGATAACTAAAAACTTTCTAAAAGTAAAATGTCTATTTCGTGAGGATGGAGTGTGAGTGTGAGTGGATATAAGTCTGACATGAAATCAAACCCACACCCACGCCTATACTCACCAGTCGACAACGCTTTAGGACTCATAGAAAAGCTAGTCTAATGTCTATTCCCGACAAGATTTTGAAAATCTCAAAATAGAAAGTTCAAGAACAAAGTTTACTCCAAATTGTTTTTGAAAATATTTTTATCTTGTAAAATGACGGAGGTATAAAACTAAAGATGTGAAAATGAAAAAGGTCTCTTAATTCATCATGCACGTCTATATTGTCTTTTTCGTTTTGCACTTTAGAAGCACGTAAATATTGTATTTCTCCCGTCACGGAATGTATCCTCGGCAAAAAATGCCTCTACTAGTAATGAACGATTCATTGCTATGAAGTTGAACCATGTTTCATTTTCTATTTACTGAAACAAATGAATTCATGTAAAAAAAAAGATTTGAGAAACCAATCTGCAAATATTGTTTCTCGATTTTTGAGGCTATTACTGGGAGTTTATTGCATTCTAATGGACACAGCATATTCTGATACATACTATTCCTTGTTTAAAAAAACGACCTAGTTAATTTTATTTTGAATCTTTATTTTTACCGATTGAGTCAGTTTTCTAGTAGTTTACATTTTTCTTTTTTCTTAAATATCTTACAATTACTTGATTTCATTTGTACTAATTTTAGAATATCAAATATAAGTTAGTTACACTTAATATCCTCAGTTTATTGAGATCCTTAGTTTTGATTTGAATTCTTTCGAATTATTTTTGGAGTATACATAGTTACAAAAAAAAATTAGTCAGAAGACTTATTTTCGTTACGTATCTGCAGTTGAAACATAAACGTTTCATTTCATTGTTATATCATCATTTAGTTTGTTTTTCGATAATGTAAAGATTACTATTATTAATGTTCTAAATACTTTAACTGATGTATAACTTATGAATTCTAGAATGAGAGCATTTCTATAGGAAGAACAGCTATGAAGGAAAATATTTTCAGTAAAATTGTTTTCTATTTCTTATCAGTGCCGCTTTATTTGAAACGTAGCTCAAAACTTTAGCCACAACTAAACAACCTTTTCCAATACGTCTTAAACGTTGATTTAATTCTTAAAAATGGTAAGGGATCTAAAAATGAAAATCACTAAGAATTTTATAGAAAGTATTTTTTTTTGAATATTCACTCTTCATATAAAAGCCTATTTGTTTCTAAATTTACTGAAAGCATCGATGAGAAAAGAATCAACGGATCAAATTTAGTTGAAGGTGTCTGGTCTATGTACGTAATGTACATTAAATTTTGTTTGATAGTATTCATTTTCTATTTTTGTATCATTTTCTTTTAGTACAAAGATAAATTTGATCATATAGATGTTTGAAAGCACATACAAGATGTTCAGGAATTATCGACTATATACTCAGCGAAAATCATTGATGATTCATTGAATTTGATTGAGAATAAAATATCTTTCTCATTTTTTTCAGTTTATCTGTCATGTATCCAACGCTTGTCATGAAACAAAAAAAAGTTGTGATTCATTTCTTGATAAATCCCATTTATGTTGACAGTATCAGAATCCATTGAATTTATTTTTAAAATGTTTTCAATGAGTATACATCAACTGTCTTCATACTTATACCCTGGTTGAAATTCAAGAGAAATTAACAAAATCATTTCGAGAAATTATAGTTTTTATTTATTCAAACAATGCAAGACAGCTTTTTATCTGTCGGAAACAAATATTTTCCTCTTCGTTTTGCTTATCTGTCTCATTTTGACATTGAACAAGAATTTTCAGTGCCACAGTTCCCCTTATATTCCAATACTTCTTTTGAGATGAAGTAATCCTTTTACAAATAGATCCTGTTAACAGATCCTTCATGAATTCATATGGAACATCTATGTTAAGTCTATCCTTATGTTCTAAATAGTGGCATACATCTTCACCAATAAATCTTTTTCATGTAATACTTTTATGGATATCAGTGGCGGATTTAGGGGGGGGACGCTTGGGGCGATCGCCCCCATGCGAAGCAAAAATTTTTGGATTTTCCCAGCAGAAAAGTCTTAAAAATAGAGTGCATTCTACTACTAATAAACTTCAAAACTTGCTTTTTGATCAAAATCGCCCCATGTCTATCGAATCGCCCCTTATCAAAAAAATTCTAGACCCGCCGCTGATGGATATAGTCAGATTTGTAGAAACGAAGATCGATCAACTAACATGTATAGTCAGTTAATAAATTTAATAACACGACATGAATATTTTTATACAATCATAGAAATAAAATTTAAGATAATGTAGGGTTTTTCAATCAATGTTTGACATTCAAACTATAATGCGCAGTTGACATAAACTAATAGCTATTAGATATTGATCTTGAAAAGAGTTACAATGTCTTAATTCGTAACATGGATACTACATGAACACTCGTACTACGCTAAATACAAGTAGATAGACATCAGTGAATTTCTGTTTTCTAAACAATATTCTTTCAGTTCAGAGAAAACAAATATGTTGTGTGGAGTTACAAATTAACAAGTCTAAGATAAATGTGTCTTTAACAGATTGGAACAAAAATATTATGACAAGGTAAGAAGATCACACATGCAGATGAAGAAATGCAGCACAAAATTACCCTTATTATCTTTATATAATGAATGTTCTACCAGATTGAAGAAAAGAAAATAATATTAAATCAAATTTTCATAGTCTAATAAGAAAATCAAAAGTCTGTTAAAATTTTCTTTTTTCTGAATATTCAATTTATCTATAGATTTGTCGATTCTCACAGACCATAATCTGGTACATGCGAGAGAAAGAAAGAAAAATATCTCCAATAAGTCGCACATTGTGTTGTGTTCTGTTCTTTTGTTCAGTTTTTATTAGTGATATATTAACTTAAAGTCCTGATCTTTGTCGGAAAGTATCTTTAAAAGTTTTCTCATTTGATATTTGTTTCTCGATGTTTTTTTTACTAAGATTTTTTGCCGCTTATATACACTTCATGGTTGACAAGTTCAAAACAACAGTGAACAACGATTATTCATTCTAATGATTTTATTGGCTTTTCTCTTTTGACACTAGACGGTGTGGGTGTAGTTCGACAGAATGATAGTACACATTCACATTTTGCACCCACAATATGCCTTCATATCAATATATGAATTGATAATTTTTTTTATTGATTGAAAAATGAAATATCAGTTCATTTATTTCGAATATCAGAGAACTAAAAAGTTCTTTCCTTG